>JAPMUY010008510.1:5000-69143 GCA_026901105.3 Galaxias olidus | reverse complement strand
AATTAAAATATTGAACCCCTCAAGACATACAGTGTAATGATGTGCACCATTGATTATATATCTGCTGTACTACTCACCATTGTTTGTCACACAGACCAGAATTCTACATAGCATTCTACAAAGGCAAGCAATTCATCCCTTTCTGACATAAAAAGTAAAAAAGAAATAGACAGGTTTTTCATGACCCATGAAGTATTTAGTAAAACTTTAAGCAATGGGAATTGACTCCTGGCCCTCCTTGCTTCTTCAAGAAATGTTTAATTTTTTTTATTACATTCCTCTTGTTCACAAAAGAAAAAAAAAAAAAAGTTGGAAAGAAAATGGTTATTTGTAAATAATGGTAGGTTGTCAATGTTTGATCATTGAGAGAGAGAGAGAGATGTATATACATGAATATGCCTATTGTAAATTTGTCTTTGGTGTGTTCACACATATCCAGCATGTACTCAAATTCTGCTCCAGAATCAATGTGGAGTAAGTTTTTATGCGGTGTAAACGGGGTCAGAGGAATATCTTTCCCAAAGAAGCCATCTCATGTATGGGAGCTAGAGACAGATAGCAGCAAATGGAAAATATAAATACATATTAAAAAGGACTGAGGGTTAGAGAGATAGCTAAGGGCAGAGGGGGTTGGATAAGTCTATGAATACATTAGATAGGTCTAATGTATCGAATAAATAAACTAAATCTTTAGCTAACATGTCGGACTGCAGATTTCGCTCCCAAAACTGACTAAGAATTTACAAATTGTTAACATATTCAGTTAACAATATCGATGACTTAAGTTAAAATAAACTTTCATGCCCACACACAAATTATTAAAATTGGTACTTTAGTTAACTCGGCTAATACTGCGTTGGAGATATTGTGTGGTGCAACTAAAAACCTTAAAATCACGAGATATATCGCAATGAATTGATATCAACCCTAAGCGAGTATCTTTAAATAACCCATGATAACATTACGGGACTGCTGAACAACAATAATTTTTAAAATAAACTTTTAGGAATTAGTATACCTCTAATAGGGAATGTCAGAATTGAGTCCGGAAGTGTTAGCATTTTTGCACTCTATAGGTTCCCTCGTGTCACTGTCAATGCAATTTTTGCATTGTTTTTTCTTTTTATGCCTGAAATAAGGTTTGTGGTTTACAGAAGCTTAAACTATTTTCACGTTTTGTTCCACAACATAAAACACGTCAGTACATACCCCCCTTGTCAAATTTGAAGCTTTTACGTGTCTTAAAAAGGGTGGTTGTTAACAAGTTGCTAAACTAAACTACACAAACTCACGAAGAGATTGACGAGGACATTACACGTCATCACGACGACCTCATGTACTCACTTGCTCGTTTTACAGCGTCAAGTTGGGCCTTGCTCTTTCAAACGTAATAATTAATAACTTTCTAACTTGTTGATTCATCAGTTCATAATATTTTCAGATTGTATTCTTCTTATTGTTTGTTTTAACAAATTCTCGAGTTACCAATTAACAGTTGGACACTTTCAAGTTCAGGTTCTTTGTTCTTTAGTTAGTTAGCAAGAAAGTTTGCAACCTATTGCTAGGCAATAGTTTTTTGCTTTATCCCGGAATGCGACCACAAGTTGTGGGACAGGAGATGCACGTTTCATTGATTCCCGACAGATGCTGCCCAGAGGAGACTCTGAATTCATACCATAAGGTAGGCTCATGTTAAAAATTACTTCTATTTCAACACCACAATTACTGGCTGTAGTTTGGGTTGGATTTAAAATTTCCGACTAACGTTACTCCTAGTCGCGAGAGGAGGTGCCACACGAGTAGGAAAATTATAGTCAAAGAAGCTAACGTTACCAAAAATATGTCTATGTTTAACGAGAGGGGGTTACAGCCCAGAAGTGTCCGCTGGACGTCCACGGCAACATCCAGCAACGCCGAGGCCGGCCCTCTCTGAACCGGAAGTCCTCTGAAAAACAGCGAGCCGTCCTTCTGAACGTCCACATCAACATCCAGCAACGTGAAGGCTGGCTCTCTCTAAACTGGAAGTCCTCGAAAAACAGCGAGCCATATACAGCATCGTTGTGAACCGTACAGCCTCGGCCACTTCGTTCGCTCGTGGTTTATGATTCTGTTTGAGCAGAGTTCACAGTTTGTCAGTGCCAAATTCAAGAATATTTTTGAAAGAGTGCTTGGGTATTAGCATAGTTAGATTCTGATTGCTAGTTGTTGTTAGTTATTCAGTGCGTATTTCTGGAATATAGTTTTAGCCTATTTAATATTCCGATAATCTGGAATATTAAAGATAGTGTTTGGATATTATCATAATTAGTTTCTGATTGCTTATGTGTAGTTAGTTATTCAGTGTGTAATTTTGGAATATGTTTGTAACATCTATAGTAGGCGGTATGCAGCAACAATAGTTAATAATTGTAAATTATGAGTTAATTAGTTAACAAGTTTATTAATTCATTTCTGTGCAGATGAATGGCTTGAAATGCGCTGTATTCTGGTACAGAAATCCCTGTCTGGCCAGCTCGATAACAAAGCTCAACTGCGTTGCGCACACTTGTTGACATCCCTGCCTTGCCAGCTGTACAGCAGCGTCCTGCACTCTTGAAGACATGTTTGCCGAACGTCCACAGCAACATCCAGCAATGCCGAGGCCGTCCCTCTCTCAGCCGGAAGTCCTTGAAAAGTTGCGAGCCGTCCTCCTATCTGCCAGGGCCGTCTTTCTATTAAGCAGGCTGTCCACGGAAATATATAACAACGTTGTGGACCGTACAGCCATGGCCAGTGGTGATACTGGGGTGGGATTTGAGCAGAATTCTTACTTACTCAGTGCGAAATTCTGGAATATTGTTTAAAGATAGTGCTGGGTATTAGCATAATTCTTATACAGTGTAATTCTGCAATATGTTAGTTACCCAGTGAGCATTTTTTGGATGAAAAGAGGTTCAAAGACATAAAAGCCACAGCTATACCAACGTTCAATGGACGTTCAAAAATGGGCCAAAAGTCTTTTTTTTTTGCAGCTATTTGGAGAGGTTATTTCAACGTTCACATTCAGCCGAAGTTTCACCTGGCGATATTAGGTCTCCTTTTGAAAGTTAAAAAAACTTTAACTTTTGAACTTGTTTTGACCATTGACAATTAACCATTTGATAAATGCCTTTTCAACTGGACAATACAGTAAAGGTAGTTGCTGCTACAACATGAGAACTATACAACCAAAGACAGTCATGCAAATTGCAAACAAATACAGTTTCCACTTAAACTTCAAGAACAAAGAAAACCATGTGACACCAGTTTCAATAAAACATTTTTTAATAAGCATCAATTTATGTAACATTAACACTTTCCCAAATAAAATTATAGCCATACATGTTTAAGGAAAACTAACAATTGAAAGTGGAAACACTTTACAAATGTTCCTTCACATATTGTTTTCTTTCAAACCCACCCCGACCAGACCTCACCGGAGCCTGTCTTAAATGGTCTAACAGTAGCTCTGGAGTTGGACCTCATGATAGCCCCTGGAATAAAAGGGGGATACCAAAATCGATTATATTACACCATAAAATGACGCTCTGACTGTATAACCCCTTATTGAATATACAGTATGTCTGGCAGCATGAACTACTACTAGCATGCTAAAACCGCACAACAAGCTAGAAGAATGCTAACACAGCTAACGTGTAGCTAAGCCAAACCAACCTGCATAGTTAGCAACGTTAAATAAAACAAATTGTGCCAATTCCTGTTTTGCTTTATGGAAATACATCAGTATAAGTTCTTACAAAGTATGAGGTTGCAAAGCAGAATTCAATGAAACCCTTACGCAGCTCTCACACTTGAGGCAAGTCCCTGTTCCGTTTTGATGTAATGTCCATCTCTGTCAAGCAGTACTGTGGTGCATGCGCGTGTCATCAGTCAGCAAGTAGACTACTTTCCTCCAATAGCTTGTTTTACATTCAAAACTGCTCCCAATCCCCTAACGTTATCCTGGATGCGTCTCGTTGGCAAAGCACAGCCTTTAGCTCTAGATTTCTTTCATGTAAAATGTAACATTAAATGCGTTCAAATTATAGCCTATCTTTGTGTAGACCACATTTCGCCTTCCTGAATTAATGGGAAAAATAGTCTTTTCTTTCAAGCTAAATTACAATAACCCAGTGGGCATTTTTTGGGTGAAAAGACGTTGAAACTCCATATTTCTGATATTTTACATGAAACATAAACGTGTTCAAATTATGTCTTCGTGTAGACCACATTTCGTCTACCACTGCTACCAGTGCTCTATGAACTCAGAGAAAACCCTTTCAAATATTCAACATAGTCCTTCTTTCAACCTACATATAAACATACATATCAAACTTATGGACAAATTTGTGTTTTATATTACACGTTAATGTTGTAGCCGGTAGAAAACAGGGCTAAAGGAGGTCTTGAACGTCCAAACCCGATATCAGTATTCAACCAGAAATCAACGTTCTTGTGCTCACAGGGTACGATCTATAGCAGGTTCTCAACCGATTAAAAAATCCTAACAGTAACTAAAAATGCTCCGTTTTTTTTTTTTTTATGTTTTCCAATGTTAACATTTTGTTGGCCTACAAATGTAAGAATACAAATCTTGATTGTTAACCAAGATTGTTTAGCTAAGATTAATTTACCTTTTTTTTTTACAAAATGTTCAATGACGCAAAAACGCACAAAAGACACGGAGTGGCTGTGGCTGTATGGTCCACAACCTTGCAGCATATTTCCATGGACAGCCTGCTTAATAGAAAGACGGCCCTTCTATTTTTTGCGGAATAGAGGGATGGCTCCGGCAGACTTGCGGACATCCCTGTCAGACAGGTGGACGGCTCGCTGTTTTTTAATCTATGGATTTTTGTATTGTCTGGGCTCCAGATTTTTGCACTATTGCGGTAATAGGTGGCCCAAACGTATGTGAAAAATGTTTTAGGTAAGGAGTAGCTTGTACATGATCCATTAATACATAATTAATGAATAAGAATAATGTTTTAAATTTCTAAGTAGTAAATTCCCACACAAAGTACTGTGCAAGAGTTGTAGGCAGGAGTGGAAAGTAAATGGTGAAAGGTAAGAATGCTTTTAAAATAGAAACGTAAATAATTTATCAAATCATAAATTTTTGAAATGCAAAAAGTGAAAAGAATAAATAAAAGTTAGTTTAAATAAAACAAGCAGCCAGTATAAAGCAAAGCTCAATGGGTTTGATTTTTTTATATATAGAACGTTAATTTAGGCTAAGTTGTCAGAAGCCAATGCATGCTGGTATTTACTAGCTTAAGTTTTAATCAATATTAACATGAACGTGTGTGTTCCTTATGCAAGTAACACTAACGTTACTCATGATGGCGTTAAACATTGAAATTTTTGGTAACGTTAGCTTCTTTGACTATAATTTTCCTACTCGTGTAGCACCTCCTCTCGCGACTAAGAGTAACGTTAGTCGTAAATATTAAGTCCAAACCAAACTACGGCCAGTAATTGTGGTGTTGAAATGGAAGTAATTTTTAACATGAGCTTACCTTATGGTACAAATCCAGAGTCTCCTCTGGGCAGCATCTGTCGGGAATCGATGAAACGTGCATCTCCTGTCCGACGACTTGTGGTCGCATTCCGGGGTAAAGGCAAGCAAAAAACTATTGCCTAGCAATAGGTTGCAAACTTTCTTGCTAACTAACGAAAGAACAAAGAACCTGAACTTGAAAGTGTCCAACTGTTAATTGGTAACTCGAGAATTTGTTAAAACAAACAATAAGAAGAATACAATCTGAAAATATTATGAACTGATGAATCAACAAGTTAGAAAGTTATTAATTATTACGTTTGAAAGAGCAAGGCACAACTTGACGCTGTAAAACGAGCGAGTACATGAGGTCGGCGTGTTTTATGTTGTGGAACAAAACGAGAAAATAGTTCAAGCTTCTGTAAACCACAGACCTTATTTCAGGCATTTAAAGAAAAACCAATGCAAAAAATTGCATTGACATTGAGCCGAGGGAACCCATAGGGCAAAAATGCTAACACTTCCGGACTCAATTCTGACATTCCCTATTTGTGCAGCAGGTGTACCTTCTTCTTCGTCTTCTTTTTGGTTCTTTATTGGCGGTTGGCAAACCAGTTTAGGGTGAATTGCCGCCACCAACTGGACGATAAGTATACTATAGGGGGCTCAGGGGGGACTGTGGCTGTCAGAGGGGACTCAGGCTGTCTGGGCTCCAGATCTGCAGCCTCCCCCTTTTCGTAACTTTTGCAGTATAAGATAGGAAATGCCACAGTAAGCTAGACTGACCATTAGTTTTTCCCCCCGACGAGGGACGGGAGGGTAAGCGGGCCAAGGTTTATGAGTCACGGTTCGCTAAACAAACAAAAAATTCGGTTTGTCCAGGTCTGGTCAGCCTCTCACTTTAATCCATACGTTTGTTTTTATTTTTTTATTTTTTCAGCAGGGAATGTGTAACAACGTAACCATATTTACTCCGATATTTTAGTACATCCCCAAACAGAACAAGTCTTGGGCATTTTATCTCACTCAAATCTCGGTTACTTCCGCCACCCAGAAGTGTTGCTGGCGTTTGTTTTCTAAACATTATGATCTCTCGTATACTATTAACCTAGTATAGCGACATCAAAAACCATACCTGACTTCGCTGCTCCAGCAAATGACCATAGACATCATACTAAGAAGTAAAACAATTTAGCTCTCCTCTCTGTTTTTGTGAAGTTTGTGCACACCTGTTAACAAGAGTTATTTCTGTCCATGGTCCTAAGTGTTATTTTCTCTCAGTGCAGTTCATTGAAGGTTTAATAATTAAAAATACCTACCAAGAGGAGAACATGGATGTGGTTTATTTCTGTGCATAAACATTACAAAAAGTAAAATAATTAGCATATCTGGACGTGATTTACAGCAGATGAATCTGTCAACAGTCATATGCATGATGTATAATCATGTGATATGACTGGCCCACAATGTCAAAAACATTTTGTAATGAAAATGAAAAATAATTGCCCAGGCCTGGTGTATACAGTAATCACTTAAAAGATTTGACTTTGACCTTTATCTTTTCTTTTTCATTAATAAGGGAAATTGCATTCTCAAATGTGCGACTTCTGTATGCATCATTTTAAACCAATGTAGTTCTTTTGATTATTATACAACTATTTCTGTATTCTAGGACCAAATGGAAAAGCCATCTAAAAACCGGACAGGGATGTACGTTGTGAACCCGTGAGGGCCTTGGTCCAATGACGGTAAGAGGAAGGCGTGTTACTGGGCAGAACACCAGCTCAGTGATCTCCCAGTGCAGGGAGGGAGTATTCATATTCCTTCGTTCAATCACAAGAGGACAACAACCCTAAAAGATGGGATGCCAGAAACCAAATGATTACAGCAAGGTATTAGCCACGATTCCTTCAATCTAAACACCAAAGGGAACGCAGTTGATAAACAGAACTATACATTTTTCTGGGTCATTGGTTGGACACTAGTTGTTGAAGTTACTCAATAGAGTTGTTTGAGTACATCTCAATGTTTAAATCATAGCCTGTTCTACATTACTAATTTGTCTTTCTTGAATTACCATTAATCAATGTACTCCAACTGCAATTTTTTTTCCAGATCATTTTTTTATTAATGAAGTGTTAACATATGTTAACGTCACCTTAATTGTTTCACAAGATTAAACAAATGTTTTTAAATGTAGTTTATTCAGTCAGTTTGCGCAATATTTATTGTATTCGTCAAACAGGTTTTAATGTATTTACAAGATAAATGTCTTAACAATATTGCAAAACCATTCAATGACTTGATTAGTAAACACAGAAGATTAGTAAATGAAGACTCATAACACTTATTTATGCGTTATTACTGTGCTTCCTTTATGGAACTCTTTTTGGGATGTTTGTATATTTGAGTGTTTTTTATGCCTTTGCTTCGTGGGTATTATTTAAATATGTGGAAGGGAAGCATGGCTGATGAGTCTGCCACTCCATAAAACCAACGTTCACTAACAGCCTTCCAGAGAAAACACTGGAGTGTGTCAGGTTAGGGTCAGGGTTAGAGTTAAGGTTAGGGTGCTTTGACAGCAGGGAACCATTGGATTTACTCAGCGAACTAAATAGGGTGCTCTTGATTTACTCTGAAGTCATGTGTGTCACTTCTGAGGTTATTTAAATGTCTGGGGAGGAGAATCAGGCGCAACCTTATATGGAAACTGGGCAGGAGAGCCTACTGGTCACCATGACAACTCGAACCGAGATGCCAAATGTACCTTGTACTTGCTACCATAGAATCTATGTGGTAACTAAAATTATGAACAATCTGAAAATAAAAGGTGTGCGATACAGTTTGAGTTTTGTGGTGTTTTAGTATTAGATTGGAAAAAAGTTGAATGACAGTCTTCCCTGAGGCCAGTATAACTATCCTGGGTGGAATCTTTCCTCTCCAGCTTTAGCATCCACACCAAACCGTTTCATCAAAGCCAGGCAGGATGACAGGAATAACAGACTGAATGACTGGACAACAATCTGAGACTGACCTCTCAAAACAGATTATCTGATTAAATATAGAATATTATCAACTAATTAAAAATGAATTACTTTCATCAAGGGTTTGTCAAGGCGACACCTCTCTCACCACCAGCTGCCATTTATATATGGCTAATGATAAAGAAGTCAGTTCAGTGCTATTAGCTGCCATTTATATATGGCTAATGGTAAAGTAGTCAGTTCAGTGCTATTAGCTGCCATTTATATATGGCTAATGATAAAGTAGTCAGTTCAGTGCTATTAGCTGCCATTTACATGGTAAAGTCAGTGGTTGCTTTGTTTTGAGCCCCAACCAGGCCAACATTACAACACACACCCATTTCAATCATTCACTTTAAGGTCTGTTCATCTATTTGTATAATTACGCAATCTATTAAAACTACAATTAATCAGTTTGTGGTACTAATTTAACAATGGAAAGTCAAATCTCAATGAGCACTGCCAGAAGGCCAGCCTACACTAAGTCTTTTGCCAACACTGACGTCCAACCCGGAGAGCCAATGTTTGCTGATAAGAGAAAAACACTGCGGCTACCTCACACAGAGTGAACATAGCTCATGAAACAAAGGCTACCAACGTCTTCGCTGAATAATCCCGGATATAGTCCACCGCCATCCTCCTTGACCTGATAATCTTCCTGCCATATGTTTCACAGCCAGCACCTTCAGGTAGTCTGCAACCTGTCTACTAAAACAGAAAACACGACATTATTCCATTCAGAACCCTCGTCCACCCTGTCATGAAAAAGCACCATGAAAACATTTTTTTCCATCTCCTTTTATTGATTTACAACATCAGTGCTTTGGATTCATTACCTCATACTCACACACACACACACACATATCAGTGCTTTTGAGTCATATTCATCACTCTTACTCGCACACATGAACACACACAATGGCCACACACTTTCAGTTTAATCAAAAGGATTACCAGGTTACAATAAATATCCGTATTTCACATGCACAGGCAGGGACTCCCTCCACTCCCATTAGAAAGCAGGGCACATCAGATCATACGCGATGCTGAAATCAGAGGAACCTTAACCCGTATCATTAGAAAGCAGGGCACATCAGATCAGATGTGATGGAGATCACAGAGAAACCTTAACCCGTATCGTTAGAAAGCTGGGTACATCAGATCAGAGGAACCTTAACCCGTATCGTTAGAAAGCAGGGTACATCAGATCATACGCGATGGAGAGATCACAGAGGAACTCATCAGCAGAAACAGAAAGGAATGCCATTTTGAATCACGTGGCTTGTTCTTCAAATACTTCTCATGTCCAATAGTCACCCTCTACATTTGTGTAATATTTATAATAATCTAATTATAAATAATGAAATACTATAAGTTTAAGGAATAAAACGTATTCAAATCATAGATATAATACAGCCATCACTCACCTAACGATAATGAACTATTTTGGGTTTCATAGGAAGGTGAGTGAACGTGCTTGATGGTAGCAGTATGACCTGTTTCCTGGGAATAAACAGAACATTGATTGGGTTTGAATTCTTTATGTAACTTTGCCTGTTCACTCTTTACTGTACAGGGCTGTGATTTCACTCTGTTACCAACAAAAACAAAGCACAGAATTTCAGACTTTCTCCTAAATTTCTGTATTTGTTTTAAAGTCAGCCCATTTGTATTATTTTATTACTATTTTGAACACTCCATAAATCTAGGCTGCAGCCTATAAGAGGCACCTAGTGGCAGGAAGGCCAATTTGCATCACACACACAGTTCAAACATTCAAGGCACTTTGTAAAAATGGTTTGCAGTTGAAACGCATCCAGATTCATCCCAAAAGGCAGAATGTGTTAGTTGACTGATCTGAACAAAGGATAATATGCATCTACAAAAGTTCATGATGGAGTCAGACAGGTTGTCATTGGAAAAATGTGGTCAGTGAGGATGATGTCATCCAAGAAGTGAACGAGTTGTGCTTCCAAGACAATATTGTTTTGTCACCATTGACAGAGTCATTCCAGCGGTTCAGGCCCAGTGGAGCTAGCTGTTTAGGCCCAGTGGAGCTAGCTGTTCAGGCCCAGTGGAACTAGCTGTTCAGGCCCAGTGGAGCTAGCTGTTCAGGCCCAGTGGAGCTAGCTGTTCAGGCCCAGTGGAGCTAGCTGTTCAGGCCCAGTGGAACTAGCTGTTCAGGCCCAGTGGAGCTAGCTGTTGAGGCTCAGTGGAGCTAGCGGTTCAGGCCCAGTGGAGCTAGCTGTTTAGGCCCAGTGGAGCTAGCTGTTTAGGCCCAGTGGAGCAAGCTGTTTAGGCCCAGTGGAGGTAGCGGTTCAGGCCCAGTGGAGCTAGCTGTCCAGGCCCAATGCAGACGAGCTCTGGCTGGGGTCAGAGCGGGTTTCTGGCAGGGTGTTGAGCCACAGCTCAAGGGCGTACTTGGTACCGGTGCTGACCCGCTCCACATCCTGTCCTATGGACGGAGCACGGTTACACATGACAGAAACTGGCAGCACTGACTCTCTGAGAGCGCCCTCTGGGGAAACTTCCGATACACTGCAGGACAAACAATGCACATGCACGCATGCACAACGTAACTGTTACAAAAGGATCTCTGTTTAGCAATGTTACGTAAGTAGCTAAGCAGCAACGTTTTAATGTACTTGTATTGCGGTTAAACTGAGTTCTGTAAGTAGCTAAACAGAAATGTTTTAATGTACTTGTATTGCGGTTTAACTGAGTTCTGTAAGTAGCTAAACAGAAATGTTCTAATGTACTTGTATTGCGGTTAAACTGAGTTCTGTAAGTAGCTAAACAGAAATGTTCTAATGTACTTGTATTGCGGTTTAACTGAGTTCTGTAAGTAGCTATGCAGCAGAGCACCTGAAAGTAGTAGGCAGGTCTTCCAGACCTATCCCAGAATCCTCCTCTCCATCCACAGCGGAGACGATGGCTCTGACCAGCGGGGCGTCTGCCCAGAGACAGGCACTGACCTCTGCTGGGTCAGGACGCAGCGCCCCCTGTGGGTCAGCCAGCACAGGTGTTTCTGTAGCCTTGTGCTCCTATATCATCTCTCTTTCATGTTCACTCATATTCTGACATGTTGCAGAACAGTATGACAACAGTTTGTGTTGAAGTAACATATACATACATACAAACACTACATCGACCACATGTACATGGTGTTTCTCTCACCTGTGTGTATGTTTGTGTATACGTGTGTTTGTATATGTTTGTGTGGATGTGTATGCATGTGTAATGTGTATGTTTGTGTGTCTGTATGTGTGTGTGTTGACAGACCTGTAGTTAGTGAGGGCCAGCGCGGAGTGCACCAGCGTGCGTGTGTGTGTGTGACTGACCTGTAGCTGATGATGGGTGAGTGGGGAGTGCAGCAGCATGTATGTGACTATATGATGTCTCTGGGGGAGCCCACGGGACAGCATTGGGGGGTAGACCGACTGGAACAGCAACATCATCAACATCAGCCTGCACTAGCTGGGAAGTCCACACTGACTCAACATCAACATCCACATCAGCCTGCACTAGCTGGAGGGTCCACACTGACTCAACATCAACATCAACCTGCACTAGCTGGAGGGTCCACACTGACTCAACATCAACATCAGCCTGCACTAGCTGGGAAGTCCACACTGACTCAACATCAACATCAACATCAACCTGCACTAGCTGGAGGGTCCACACTGACTCAACATCAACATCAACCTGCACTAGCTGGGAAGTCCACACTGACTCAACATCAACATCATCACCTGCACTCCACACTGACTCAACATCAACATCAACCTGCACCAGCTGGGAAGTCCACACTGACTCAACATCAACATCAACATCAACCTGCACTAGCTGGAGGGTCCACACTGACTCAACATCAACATCAACCTGCACTAGCTGGGAAGTCCACACTGACTCAACATCAACATCCACATCAGCCTGCACTAGCTGGAGGGTCCACACTGACTCAACATCAACATCAGCCTGCACTAGCTAGAGGGTCCACACTGACTCAACATCAACCTGCACTAGCTGGGAAGTCCACACTGACTCAACATCAACATCAACATCAACCTGCACTAGCTGGAGGGTCCACACTGACTCAACATCAACATCAACCTGCACTAGTAGAGGGTCCACACTGACTCAACATCAACATCAGCCTGCACTAGCTAGAGGGTCCACACTGACTCAACATCAGAATCAAGCAATACTACCAAGAAACATCATTCAATCTGTAAGCATTTTTGCATTAAATAGCTTTTTTAATGTTCTACATGTAATGTTTGATGGTTTGTTTTATTGAGAGTACCTCCCAGAGACCCAGCAGCTTCGGGGACACGTCCTCAGGCTGCAGCGACAGACCAGTCTCCTCTCTGAGCTCCCTCAGCCCGGCGTCCAGCAGCTACACACATTGACACATATTAAAACACATACGTTGACACAAACAAACTAACAAACCAGTCTCCTCTCTGAGCTCCCTCAGCCCAGCGTCCAGCAGCTACACACATTAACACATAAAAACACTGACATACACATTGACAAACACACACACACACACACACACACACACACAAATAAACACACACATTAAAACACACCCGCTGACACACACAAACTAACAAACCCGTCTTCTCTCTCAGCTCACCATCCAGCATCTATACACATACACATTAAAACAGATACATTGATTCCTTCAAGTCAAAAACTCAAAACTCACTTTTATTCTTTAGCGTGTGGATCGTCCTGATGTGGTTTTTATTATTTTGTTCCTATGCCTCTGTTAGGATAGATTGACTGATTTGTGTGTATAGATGGTTACGTGGTGTTGCTTTTTTATTATGTCTTTCTGTGATTTCACTGTCTGCTCTGGTTTGTACCACACTATGTTTTTAAATGTGCTTCATAAATACATTTGACTTGACATACACTGACAAGTTTCCAGTGTCAGCTCCACCTTAAAGCAGCAGCCATGAACACTCACAGTGCAATAATAAAAGGAGCTCTCACCCTCTCATTTAGCTCCACATGTCCTCCTGCAGAAAACACAACAGAATTCACGAGTCCATTGAAGAGTGTCCTAACTATGTCATTCCAAAGGGTTAGGGTGATGTCACTACATACCTGTCCTAACTATGTCATTCCAAAGGGTTAGGGTGATGTCACTACATACCTGGGGGCACCCAGACGTTAGGGAAGATCCGCAGAGTGCATGCACGACGCGTCAACAACATCTTTTGATTGGCTGACTGTAAAAGGATGGCCACGCCCACATCCACCCCACGGCTCTGGACCTCCAATGGGATCGCGGCGGCCTGGGAGACTGACAGGTGTTTGAAAGGGCAGAAGGATGCCCTCTAAGGGAAAGAGAGAAAGAGAGAGAGGAAGACATAACGACATGAGAGTGAGAAACAGACTGGTTGATACTGATAATAATAATAATAATTCATTGTATTTAGTTTTTAACGCTTTTTCTAGATACTCAAAGCGCTTTACACAATTTGGTCGCCGATTAATACCACAGAACTAAAAACGAATGGACCGACAGCTATCAAACACAACACTCAGCCTGAGTGATACCACGGCAGCCAATTAGCGCCAGACTTGCTCACCCAACATATTACGTCTTGCTCACACACATAGGACACACGGACCGACTCCAGGTGAATTGGCAGTGACTGGTCAGGGCACTGGTAGGAGGATGCGGCACGTTTTTTTTTTGATGGTGGGAGGAAACCGGAGTACCCGGAGGAAACCCACACAAACACGGGGAGAACATGCAAACTGATAACTGAGGACCTGAGAGAGAGCGTTTAGCGTTCACCTTTAAGGGACCCCCCCATGTACTGAGGACCTGAGAGAGAGCGTTTAGCGTTCACCTTTAGGGGAACCCCCCTATGTACTGAGGACCTGAGAGAGAGCGTTTAGCGTTCACCTTTACCCTCCCATGTGCTGAGGACCTGAGAGAGAGCGTTTAGCGTTCACCTTTACCCCCCCATGTACTGAGGACCTGAGAGAGAGCGTTTAGCGTTCACCTTTAAGGGACCCCCCCATGTACTGAGGACCTGAGAGAGAGAGAGGGGAACCCCCTATGTACTGAGGACCTGAGAGAGAGCGTGTTCACCTTTACCCCCACCATGTGCTGAGGACCTGAGAGAGAGCCCACCATGTGCTGAGGACCTGAGAGAGAGCGTTTAGCGTTCACCTTTACCCCCACCATGTACTGAGGACCTGAGAGAGAGCGTTTAGCGTTCAGCTTTACCCCCACCATGTACTGAGGACCTGAGAGAGAGCGTTTAGCGTTCACCTCCCCCCCATGTACTGAGGACCTGAGAGAGAGCGTTTAGCGTTCACCTTTACCCCCCCATGTACTGAGGACCTGAGAGAGAGCGTTTAGCGTTCACCTTTACCCTCCCATGTACTGAGGACTGAGAGAGAGAGCGTTTAGCCTGAGAGAGAGAGAGCGTTTAGCGTTCACCTTTACCCTCCCATGTACTGAGGACCTGAGAGAGAGCGTTTAGCGTTCACCTTTACCCTCCCATGTACTGAGGACCTGAGAGAGAGCGTTTAGCATTCACCTTTACCCCCCCATGTACTGAGGACCTGAGAGAGAGCGTTTAGCATTCACCTTAAGGGGAACCCCACAGCCTTTCTCCGGACGCCCCAGCAGGAAGCGGTTGTTCTCCAGCGTACACACCACCGTGACCTGGTCATCCCCTGAAAAGTGGCCTGTTATGCTCTGAGGAGGAAACAACATGGCTGCTCAACATGTTGCTTTAGTTAGTGTGTGTTAGACTGCTGTGAGTTTCAGCGACTGTATTTAGTTCTACTTGGACGTCCACCTGGCCTATGGCAATGCAGTCCTTCATGTTGTAACCTGGTTATCAGCTGACATGTAATATGTAGATGACTGTGGTCAAATAACTGGTATCTGTTGTGATAATAATGGTAACGATTCGTTCCATATACTTTGTCGTTTTGCTTTAACATGCAATTAAGAGAGCATGTATTTTCTTTCACTAGTCTGGTAAATATGAAAATCTGTAATGTCAACCGAACAGGTCTCTGTAGCGCCTACAAGGGTGTGCACATCTGGCCAACTCACAAACAAACCATCCAAGCTAAGATAAAACAACGACTAGAACTGCGTTCTTGTTCATGACAATTCTATTGGATAACTACTCTTAACAAAAAAGTTCGTTATCCCTTATCCCTGAGCTTACCTGTACAAAACGAGCGCAGTGCGGTGCCGCGTTATCCTTCGATAGGTGAACAAGTATTTTTCTGACGTTCTCCATTTCTAATCAGCTCTCTTAATTCACTTTCAACGGGTGACATATGATAGACCGTTAGTTAGCTTTAATCTGGACAATGTCACTGTTAGGACACGTTTAACACTGTGTTTTTCGGCGAGAATGCAATACTTGATTTTGAGCTAAGTGAGATTTTGAACAGTTGAGTTTAGTAAATAATCCAGATACCTAACGTTGGCTGTTATACATATACACTTCGGTTGAATCATGTAGTAGCGTGAAGGCAGCGACATTAGTCACATTAGTGGCGTGACGTGTGCAAACATGGCGCCGAAATCTCAGTTCTGCCTTCAAAATAAGAGCTCGTCTTTGATTAAAGTAGTGCAACCAAAATACTAATTACAAATGACCAATAAATTGTTATATATCATTTTTAATCACAAATTGAGCACGTTCCACTGCAATTGGCCAAAATCTGCACTAATCACAAATAAATGCAGAACAAGTCATAAACGTATTTCCTGATTAATATATAAATGGCGTGGTTCATGAATAAATGTATAAGGATTCACAAATAGTTTTTTGTGATTTATAGATAAGTGATGCTGTACACAAATAAATGCATATCAATTCACAAATGTTTTTAGAGATTTATATATAAATTACGTAGTTTACACAAATATGTTAAGGTTTAAACAAATGTAAAAAAAAATCTCAAAGCAGTAACATTTATTTGAAACCTGTAATCACCTGAAATCTGCATTTGTGAAGTGCCTAACATTTGTGGATCACATCGTATTAGTGTGTGGATTTTTGAGAGCTTCTTGCCACAGCGCGACTCAGGAATACATTTTTTTCAAATGAGGCAGCTCTGTAGCCAATCAGATATGACTTTCCCTTTCAGCCAATCACGTATGTTAATACATACTTCATGTTTCTACCGGGAGGCTGAGCTATATATTTATATGGCTCTTCCTCCCTGTAGAAACGTGAAGAAGACTATGTATAAACGTACAAAATTATGGAATTAGTAAAAAAAAAATCTATTCTGTTCCAAAATATGAAGTCAACATGCTTAAACGTTTATGCTAGGTTTATCACACATCAAAATAGTACATACCAATATGAAGAAAATAAGTAGTTCTCTCAAATTGCATAAATATCTATGATTATGTGATTTGAATCAGCCTTTATCAAGAAGCTTTCACACTAATACTTACAAAATATTCTTTGGCCACCATATTTTTCATCACTTTCATATAGATGGAGGAAAACTTGACATTTTCCCAACCACTTCTCCACAATCATGATCAGTTGCGTTAACAGAATGAAACTAAATCTACTTAAAAAATACACTAAAATGTACAATGTGTGTTCAATAAAACCATTTTATTTAACAATGAACAATAACAGATACCGTGCAACATCAGAATTGCATGACAATATTAAACAAGTGCATATGCATTATATAAAATATTATACACGTATTATATGTTAAAAGGTAGACTAGCGGTACTGTAGATAAATCATTAACATTGGACCACCATGTATTATGTTGCTGATGTTCATAGCAGGCGATCAGAGTCCATGTCCTCCTCTACTGCAGAACTTTCACAGCCAGGAGATCCTACCTTCCCTTATAGCCCTTATAGTCCATGTCCTTCTCTGCTATGACCCTGAGCTTGTCAGTTGTCCGCAGCCTTTTCTTCCTTGGTGCCGGGGCAGGGTACTTTGGTATCTTGCTCCATGAATCCCCACAATAGAGAAATATGCCACAATTAGTAGTGTGTTAATTCACAAATCTTTACAGTTAAGCCTGAAGACAAACTAGAATGGCCTAATGCAGGCAGTACTCTCACTGTCCTAATGAAAAGCAGCAAGCCAAATATGTTCTAACATATTAGGCATACAACTTTTTTTATAACGGTTATAACATTAGATGTGACGTGACGAAATGTAAAAATGTCAAAATATTTATTTTATTGAAATGCAGTTCAAATCAAATACATATTCTTTCTAGCTAACCTATTTTGGTCTAGTTTTACAGAAACGGACACAAAATTCAGTCAAAGGAGCTCAGCTCTTTAGCTAGAGAGAGCAGCTGATCTCCATTAACGTTCGCTGTTTAGTTAGCGCAAGTTTTCAAAAATATCTACCACTACAAAAACACACTTTGTGACAAAATTGTTTCGTCAGTGAACTGGTATAAAATGTTTTATCATGAATACAACTTCTCTTACCTTGAGAAATTGCCTCAGATTTCAAACCGAAGGCCGCAGTTGTAAATCAAATGTAGACAACATTACTCCACAGAAACCTCCGAGGAGAAACATGACGTATGTACGTGATTGGCTGAAAGGGAAAGTCATATCTGATTGGCTACAGAACTTCCCCATTTAAAAAAAATGTATTCGTGAGTCGCACTGTGGCAAGAAACTCTCAAAAATCCACACACGAACACGATGTGATCCACAAATGTTAGACACTTCACAAATACAGATTCGGCAGGTGTTAAATAAATGTAACCGCTTTGAGATTTTTTTTTATATTTGTTTAAAACTAAACATATTTGTGTGAACTACGTAATTTATATATTTAAATGTCTAAAAACATTTGTGAATTGAAATGCATTTATTTGTGAACAGCGTCACTTATATTTAAATCACAAAAAACTATTTGTGAATCCTTAAACATTTATTCGTGAACCACGGCATTTATATGTTAATCAGGAAATACATTTATGAATTGATCTGCATTTATTTGTGATTATTGATAGCGATCTAATTCCATATGTTTATGGCTCATTGGACTAGGCAGACAAACTAGAAGATTAGTTTGAAAACCCTACTTTTACACAGATGTACCAAACCTCCAAACCTACAGTAGATAATGTAGACCAAGTGAGACCAAAACATTTAATCCTAAACTGGGTTTAGGGTTCCACAGCAGGATGTGGTATGGGTTAACACTGGTTTAGTTGTCTGACAGTCTTAAATGAGACCATGGGAAGCCAGTAAGACAGATGCTAATCTTTACTGAAGTGTTTTACCTGTTTTGCTGAAAGCAGCATAGTAGTTCATTGAAAAAACATGAATTTACTGATTAATTATGGTATAGTTAGATGGAGCAAGCAGACAGAAATCAATACATGGTAGTGTATAAACAATACGGCATTAGACTGCTTTCTATCTCTTCCACACAGACAATTCAATGAACCGTCAGCAGTCACACCATCTGATGTTCAAGTGAAGTTTCACTGAGAAGACTGACACTCTAAGCCAAAGTGCTAACATGATCAAATATGCTGCATATTAAAGTAAAACTGAAAGTTTTGAAATTAAAAAAAGAATAAAGAATTGCTGTAAAAATAAGATTATAGTTTAGATTCCCTGGACTAACAAAGTGTCAGACAGAGCAGCCCCACTGGTCTGTCTTACAGGGAGTATGGAGGGGGCGTGCACACAGGGACATCAGCAGGCTTCTCCAATAAGGCCTCTTTGCTGTCACTCCCAGATGGACAGCCGTGTTTGGTCACTGGAGAACTTCCTGTTTCAACCACCGCCACCTTCAGAAGGAAAGGAACACATGAAGATCTCCACACAGTAAAATACACAATAGATCTCCTAACCATGTGTCTAAGCATAAACCTGTCAGTGGTGGTGATGTGTTTGTTAATGAATCAGACACATGCTCTCTGTGTTTACCGTCTGGCGGGAGCAGGCGTCACGGCGACAGAGAGCTTTGCCAGAGAACACGCAGACAGTCAGGACCACACAGAGCTCCAACGTGGTCAGAACCAGGTAGAGCCCATTCAGCCCACCCAGGACTCTCTGGAGAGGGACATTAGGGGGGAGGGAAATGGGGGAGGGACATTAGGGGGGAGGGACATTAGGGGGGAGGGACAGTAGGGGGAGGGACATTAGGGGGAGGGACATTAGGGGGGAGGGAAATGGGGGAGAGACATTAGGAGAGGGACATTAGGGGGAGGGTCATTAGGGGGAGGGACAGTAGGAGAAGCAGACATGTTAACTATTGTGGAGAAGCAGACATGTTAACTATTGCTGTGGAGAAGAAGACATTTTAACTATTGTTGTGGAGAAGCAGTCATTTTAACTATTGCTGTGGAGAAGCAGACATTTTAACTATTGCTGTGGAGAAGCAGACATTTTAACTATTGCTGTGGAGAAGCAGACATTTTAACTATTGCTGTGGAGAAGCAGACATTTTAACTATTGCTGTGGAGAAGCAGACATTTTAACTATTGTCGAGAAGCAGACATGTTAACTTGTGGAGAAGCAGACATGTTAACTATTGTGGAGAAGCAGACATGTTAACTATTGCTGTGGAGAAGCAGACATGTTAACTATTGCTGTGGAGAAGCAGACATGTTAACTATTGCTGTGGAGAAGCAGACATGTTAACTTGTGGAGAAGCAGACATTTTAACTATTGTGGAGAAGCAGACATTTTAACTATTGCTGTGGAGAAGCAGACATGTTTGTTGTCCCCTATGTACCTTCAAGCGGTAGTTCATCCAGAAACATTGATTTTTTTGGGACTCATTGGAGTCGTATCTGCCGGCATCAGGACCACACAAGTTGGTGTTGCTCTGCAGAACCAGCAGAGTGCAGAGGTAGCCTACCCCAGCCAGAGCCACCAGCACACTGAGGACACTCACTGCAAGAGTCCCCCGAATCTGGAACATAATACAGGATGTTACTCTGAATAACCACAGGAGACAAGAGGAGGGATCTCATCACATGCCCCACCTTTATACAAGATAGGCTGGTTTCAATGGTAACATTAGTATATGCCTATCCTGTACAGGATAGTGTTTGGTATTGGTTGCTATGGTGAGGTGGTACTCTTATGTGTTGCTACGGTAAGGCGGTATGGTACGGTGTTATGTGTTGCTGTTGGTAACAGCAAGGTGTTATGTGTTGCTATGGTGACGTGGTAGACCCACCAGGCCAGGGCGCGTTCCCTCCCTAGCTGCTACAGCCAGAGAGCCAGACAGGATGAACTGCAAAGACAGGAGAAGAAGAGGAACCTCAGGATGCAGAAACACTCCTGTCCTGCCCATAATAATATTATTATTATTATTATTATTATTATTATTATTATTATTATTATTATTATTCATCATCTTCATAACCCTTTGTCCGGGGTCAGGTCGCGAAGGTAGCAGTTCCAGCAGGGCATCCCAAACTTCCCTTTCCCGGGCCACATTTACCAGCTCTGACTGGGGGATTCCAAGGCGTTCCCAGGCCAGTGTGGAGATATAATCCCTTCGCCTAGTCCTAGGTCTGCCCCGCGGCCTCCGCCCAGCTGGACTTGCCTGGAACACCTCCCTAGGGAGGCGGCCAGGTGGCATCCTTACTAGATGCCCGAACCACCTCAACTGGCTCCTTTCTACGCAAAGAAGCAGCGGCTCTACTCCGAGTCCCTCACGAATGGCTGAACTTCTCACCCTATCCCTTAGGGAGATGCCAGCCACCCTCCAGAGGAAACTCATTTCTGCCGCTTGTATCCGCGATCTCGTTCTTTCGGTCATGATCCACCCTTCATGACCATAGGTGAGAGTAGGAACGAAAATAGACCGGTAGATTGAGAGCTTTGCCTTCTGGCTCAGCTCTCTCTTCGTCACAATGGTGCGATAAAGCGACTGCAATACCGCACCCGCTGATCCAATTCTCCGGCCCATCTCTCGTTCCATTTTCCCCTCACTCGAGAACAAGACCCCGAGATACTTGAACTCCTTCACTTGGGGTAAAGACTCATTCCCTACTTGGAGTAGACAATCCATCGGTTTCCTGCTGAGAACCATGGCCTCAGCCAATATTATTATTATTATTATCATTATTATTATTATTATTATTATAATTATCATCATCATCATCATCGTCATCCGCTTTGTCCGGGGTCGGGTCGCGGAGGTAGCAGTTCAAGCAGGGCATCCCAAACTTCCCTTTCCCGGGCCACATTAACCACCATATTATAATTATGATTATTATTATTAATTATAATAATAATAATAATAACTCTCTCTAACTCTAACTCTCTAACCTAACTCTACTGAACATTTAAAATATCTCAGTGATTCTGTAACCTAACCCTACTAAACATTTTAAATACCTCAGTGATTCTGTAACCGAACCCTACTAAACATTTTAAATATCTCAGTGATTCTGTAACCTAACCCTACTAAACATTTTAAATACCTCAGTGATTCTGTAACCTAACCCTACTAAACATTTTAAATACCTCAGTGATTCTGTAACCTAGCCCTACTAAACATTTTAAATACCTCAGTGACTCTGTAACCTAACCCTACTAAACATTTTAAATACCTCAGTGATTCTGTAACCTAACCCTACTAAACATTTTAAATACCTCAGTGATTCTGTAACCTAGCCCTACTAAACATTTTAAATACCTCAGTGATTCTGTAACCTAACCCTACTAAACATTTTAAATACCTCAGTGATTCTGTAAAGTTTTCAGCAGGGATTGTGAGTTCAGCTTCTCCTATGTAACTTACAGCAGCATCTCCTATGTAACTAACAGCAGCATCTCCTATGTAACTTACAGCAGCTTCTCCTATGTAACAAACAGCAGCTTCTCCTATGTAACAAACAGCAGCTTCTCCTATGTAACTAACAGCTTCTCCTATGTAACTAACAGCTTCTCCTATGTAACTTACAGCAGCTCCCATGAAGAGAGGAGCCTGGAGGATCAGACTGGGCAGGAGGCCCATGAGACCAGCTGCTATGAACAAGAAGCCCAGCAAGATCTGCACAATCTGAAACAATACAAAAAAAATATTCCCTTATTTACAGCATAATACTAATTATAAACCATTATTTTACACACAGTAATGGTAATAGCTATAATTAATACATAATAATTTTAACCATTATTCAAGTAACAATAATAATAGTCGGAATAGTAACAATTACTTATTTATATACAAATAACACTAGAGTCTATTGTTGGTAAAAGAAAACTGTCTCTTTCCCCGTCTCCGCCTCAATCATTTCTACATGGACAATGGCCTACCCCAAGAGACTGCGGTACACCACGCAAGAACATGGACAATGGCCTACCCTAAGAGACTGCGGTTCACCACGCAAGAACATGGACATTGGCTTACCCCAAGAGACTGAGGTTCACCACGCAAGAACATTTTGGTCATCTCCGATACTTTGACCCCCTCGGTGGGGGTTGCTTCCTGAAGGGCGAGGGTTAAATTGGGGGTGGGCAGCAGTGATATTTTCCCATCTTTGTCCTTTGGGAAAACTTGTGTTATTACCACCACTCCATTAGCCGAGGCGACAGAGGTAGACATCTCGACGTGTCGAATAAGTCTACCTGAACCACATGAAAACACACTGTTAACACTGTTAACTTGTAGCTGAACTGGATAAAAACACACAGCACACTGTTAACTTGTACCTGAACCACATGAAAACACACTGTTAACACTGTTAACTTGTACCTGAAGTGGATGAAAACACACAGCACACTGTTAACTTGTACCTGAACTGCATGAAAACACACAGCACACTGTTAACTTGTACCTGAACTGTATGAAAACACACAGCACACTGTTAACTTGTACTTGAACTGTATGAAAACACACAGCACACTGTTAACTTGTACCTGAACTGTATGAAAACACACAGCACACTGTTAACTTGCTGAGTGGGTGGTCTAACTCTAGGCAGAGCAACTGTTTGCCAACATGTTTTCACATTCTTGTGCATGATGTGTGATATTTAGTGTTAAAAACAGATACCTTTTTTGTAGTCAGGTTTTTGTCATCAATATTAAAGGTTAGTAGGTAAGCATACCATTGTTTAATATTAGTTTTAATGAACAAGAGGAGTAGCAATAACTGGAGGACACAGATATAGTATGGGGTGAACCCTAGTTGAGCAGATGCATGTGTAGATGATAATCTATGTACTAATTACCCCCAAAATATTAAGGGTCACCTAATGGGGGCAAAGCAGAGAAGGAAGGCAGGAAGTTGAGAGAAGTAAACGCCAGCAAGGTAGTTACCCTTACTTGATAGTAGCAGGCTCTTATAAGACTTGATTGTTTGTTAACCTGAGAAAAGATGAGAATATTGAAATCAACGGATCCCACGCTTGCACATAATTAACAGAATAGGGCCGTTTTTAAAGGTAGGCTGCACAAGATTTGCTAGACAAGAAACAGGGTAATTAGTAAAGAGATGTTCCGAGATGTTTGAAGAAAAAAAAAAGGGTGCTGTTCATTGCATTATGGCGATTTGTTAGAATTTAGGGGTAGGCTTAGAGAAATGTATTTAAAGCCTGACCATTTATTTACGATTCAGTTGGACTCTGCAGACTTCACTCGGGCTTATTCTATGCCGAATAAAACCTACTCCTGAAACTTTGGCTTTCGATTTCCAGTATTTTGTACCTAAAATTGTAATCTCTTCGATTTTAAAAGACACGACAATGACTGTGCTGTCAATCGACATACTAACCGTATAAACGCGCTAGAATAACTTTATAAACATTTTCGTAGTTGAAAAAATGGTCTTTGAGAAATAAAACAAACAAGTTTTGTTACATAGTTCCGTCGGATGTTTTTCCAATATATGCCAGGTTATATTTTAAAGTAGACAATAACAGTCAGAAACGACTAACCTTTTGTTAAATGTCCACTTTGTAGTATGCAAGCAAATTCTGGTGGGTGACGCAAAAAACCTTGACCAAAATCGATTGTTGGAGTATATCCAGATTATTGCGCAGTATGTTCCGGAAAACCCTTCTGTTGTTACTGGAATATTCCGTTTACTTCCTCATCCATGTTCAAATTAAAACCACTTAAACACTTAGTTCCTCGTCCATGTCCCTGTTAAAACCCTTACACGGAAACATAGGACTATACTTTGAAGTAAAATGTTTAAACCAATAAAGTCAATTAAAGTGGATTTATCAACTTTTTTTACATGGATTTTATTTATTCAGAAAATAAAATTGTATTACCTCACATGAATGAAAACAATATATTATAGACGTTAAAATATGATCAAAGTCAGATATTAGAACAATGCAATACAATACAATCCTTTTTCAAATACATTTCAAACAGTATCAATTCAAAAGAATAAAGATACCATTGAAAGAAAGGCACATTTGAAAGTGACTGATAACTTCTAAAAGACTGTCTCCCTCACTCACTCAGTCAGTCAGGAGCATTTTTCAGCCTCTTCGTCATCGGTGCAAAGAGAGTGTTTGCTCTCCTCAGGGGCCTCTTCATCTCCCTCTTCATCTCCCTCTTTCTCTCCCCCATTCTCTCCCCTCCCCCTTTCCATCAGTGCATGCAGGGTGAGTAGGACTCTGTGGCGCAAGAGGTAAAGCCCCACCACCAGGAGCACACACACACACACAGCCAGGAGCACAGACACAACCATCAGCTCCCTGTGGAAGCTCCTGGCTGTCTGGCGAAGCCGGGGGACCTCAGAGCGATGACGCCCAGGAAGGAGAGTGCGGGGCTGGGCGTCTGAGAGCAGCTCTGTGCCTGGAGCCTCTTCATACATCTTCTCCTCTTCCTGCTCTCCCTCCTCCTCCTCCTCCTCTTCTTCCTGCTCTCCCTCCTCCTCCTCCTCTTCTTCCTGCTCTCCCTCCACCTCCTCAATGGGCCTGCTGAGGGTCTCTCCTAAGGAGGTGGACTCCTTTGTCCTCTCCTCATCTGGGGGCGTGACCTGGCTGTCGTCTGGGATAAGCTCCTCCTCCTCCGTATCTCCCTGGGGTGCTGAGGGCAGAGGAAGGTGTGCACTGGTCCTCCTTTGGGCGGGGCTCTGTGTCTCGGGGGAGCTTTGATTTCTCACACTGTAGATGACCAGGGTTTCCTGGTACCCCCCCTCCTCTGCAACACAGTGGTATGTTCCTAGGGTGTCGGGCGTGGCCATGAAGACCAGGGTTTTGTCTGCAGACAGGAAGTAGGATGAGGGGGACAGGAAGTAGGAGGAGGAGGAGGACCAGTGGAGGGTTGCCAGGTTGGAGGGTTTAGAACATCTTAGTCTCACCACCGCCCACAAACGGGTCACCACCTCAACTGACAGGGACAGAAAACAATACAACTGTGACTTAAAAAACATAATGTTTTAAACGATTCATTTGAATAGGGGTTTTAGTTATTTTGAATAAAAGTTTGAGTGACTGTAAAGAGTGATGTAAACGGGGTCAGAGGTCATCAGGCTCAGCTGTACTGTGACTACCTGGGACAGCAGACAGGTCATACGTGAGGGATTGTTGACAGGCTTGTCTCACTCGGCCATTCTCAACATCCTGGGCTCTGGGGACATGGGAGCCTTATTTTATATCATATATGTACAGGCAACAATGTTTATATAGGAGCCTTATTATATATCATATATGTACAGGTAGCAACGTTTCTATAGGAGCGTTATTATATATCATGTACAGTGCATCCGGAAAGTATTCATACCCCTTCACTTTATCCACATTTTATTATGTTACAGCCTAATTCCAAAATGGATTAAATAAAAAAAATTCCTTAACATTCTACACACAATACTGCATGATGACAAAGTGAAAAAAGTTTTTTAGAATTTTTTGCAAATGTATTAACATTTTTTTTTTTAAATATCACATGCACATAAGTATTCACACCCTTTACTCAATACTTTGTTGAAGCACCTTTGGCAGCAATTACAGCCTCAAGTCTTCTTGAGTATGATGCTACAAGCTTGGCACACCTATTTTGGGGCAGTTTCTCCTATTCTTCTTTGCAAATCGTCTCAAAATCCATCAGGTTGGATGGGGAGCGTCAGTGCACAGCCATTTTCAGATCTCTCCAAAGATGTTCAATCGGGTTCAAGTCTGGGCTCTGGCTGGGCCACTCAAGGACATTCACAGACTTGTCCCGAAGCCACTCCTTTGTTATCTTGGCTGTGTGCTTAGGGTCCGTGTCCTGTTGGAAGGTCAACCTTCGCCCCAGTCTGAGGTCCAGAGTGCTCTGGAGCAGGTTTCCATCAAGGATCTCTCTGTACATTGCTGCATTCATCTTTCCCTTGATCCTGACTAGTCTCCCAGTTCCTGCCGCTGAAAAACACCCCCACAGCATGATGCTGCCACCACCATGCTTCACTGTAGGGATGGTATTGGCCAGGTGATGAGCAGTGCCTGGTTTCCTCCAGACATGATGCTTGGCATTCAGGCCAAAGAGTTCAATCTTGGTTTCATCAGACCAGAGAATTTTGTTTCTCATGGTCTGAGAGTCCTTTAGGTGCCTTTTGGCAAACCCCATGCGGGCTGTCATGTGCCTTTTACTGAGGAGTGGCTTCCGTCTGGCCACTCTACCATAAAGGCCTGATTGGTGGAGTGCTGCAGAGATGGTTGTCCTTCTGGAAGGTTCTCCCATCTCCACAGAGGAACACTGGAGCTCTGTCAGAGTGACCATCGGGTTCTTGGTCACCTCCCTGACCAAGGCCCTTCTCCCCCGATTGCTCAGTTTGGCCGGGCGGCCAGCTCTAGGAAGAATCCTGGTGGTTCCAAACTTCTTCCATTTGCGAATGATGGAGACCACTGTGCTCGTTGGGACCTTCAATGCTGCAGACATTTTTTGTACCCTCCCCCAGATCTGTGCCTCAATACAATCCTGTCTCGGAGGTCTACAGACAATTCCTTGGACTTCATAACTTGGTTTGTGCTCTGACATTCACTGTCAACTGTGGGACCTTATATAAACAGGTGTGTGCCTTTCCAAATTATGTCCAATCAATTGAATTTACCACAGGTGGACTCCAATCAAGTTGTAGAAACATCTCAAGGATGTTCAGTGGAAACGGGATGCACCTGAGCTCAATTTTGAGTGTCACAGCAAAGGGTGTGAATACTTATGTACATGTGATATTTTATTTTTTTATTTTTAATACATTTGCAAAAAATTAAAAAAAACTTTTTTCACTTGGTCATTATGCGGTATTGTACGTAGAATGTTGAGAATTTTTTTTTATTTAATCCATTTTGGAATTAGGCTGTAACATAATAGAATGTGGAAAAAGTGAAGGGGTATGAATACTTTCCGGATGCACTGTATGTACAGGCAACAACGTTAATATAGGAGACATATTATACTGTATATCATATATGTACAGGTAGCAATGTTTATATAGGAGCCTTATTATGTACAGCCAACAACGTTTATATAGAAGCCTTTTTATACATGTCGCTTATATATAGCTTATTATCGATCATATCTATATATTTAAATAGTTTATTATCAAACATAATCTAGGGCTTCTATAAGTACTGTTGATGGTGCTGCTTACAGGGTGTCAGAGTAATGTAACTCAGTAATCTAAGGTAAGTACTGTTGATGGTGCTGTTTACAGGGTGTCAGAGTAATGTAACTCAATAATCTAGGTAAATACTGTTGATGGTGCTGCTTACAGGCTGTCAGAGTAATGTAACTCAATAATCTAGGTAAATACTGTTTATGGTGCTGCTTACAGGGTGTCAGAGTAATGTAACTCAGTAATCTAAAGTAAGTACTGTTGATGGTGCTGCTTACAGGGTGTCAGAGTAATGTAACTCAGTAATCTAAGGTAAGTACTGTTGATGGTGCTGTGTCAGAGTACTCAATAATCTAGGCTGTTGATGGTGCACAGAGTAATGTAACTCAGTAATCTAAGGTAAATACTGTTGATGGTGCTTCTTACAGGGTGTCAGAGTAATGTAACTCAGTAATCTAAGGTAAGTACTGTTGATGGTGCTGCTTACAGGCTGTCAGCGCTGTCTGTGGGTCGGCTGGTTCTGCAGCCAGCGGCCTGGTGGTCCCATCCACACAGAGGGTCCCTGGCCAGAATACACTGGGTGCAGCTCCTGTAGGCCTGGCACTGGGTCACGGGCACCTGGACCACGCCCTCCGACGTCCCCACAAACACCACGCCCTACGGGACAGAGGGATGATGGGTAGCTGGGTACTTTGGATGAGGAGAGGGGATGATGGGGGTAGCTGGGTACTTTTGATGAGGAGAGGGGATGATGGGGGGGTAACTGGGTACTTTGGATGAGGAGAGGGGATGATGGGGTAGCTGGGTACTTTGGATGAGGAGAGGGGATGATGGGGGGGTAGCTGGGTACTTTGGATGAGGAGAGGGGATGATGGGGGTAGCTGGGTACTTTGGATGAGGAGAGGGGATGATGGGGGTAGCTGGGTACTTTGGATGAGGAGAGGGGATGATGGGGGTAGCTGGGTACTTTGGATGAGGAGAGGGGATGATGGGGGGTAGCTGGGTACTTTGTATGAGGAGAGGGGATGATGGGGTAGCTGGGTACTTTGGATGAGGAGAGGGGATGATGGGGGGTAGCTGGGTACTTTGGATGAGGAGAGGGGATGATTGGGGGTAGCTGGGTACTTTGGATGAGGAGAGGGGATGATGGGGGTAGCTGGGTACTTTGGATGAGGAGAGGGGATGATGGGGGTAGCTGGGTACTTTGGATGAGGAGAGGGGATGATGGGGGTAGCTGGGTACTTTGTATGAGGAGAGGGGATGATGGGGGGGTAGCTGGGTACTTTGGATGAGGAGAGGGGATGATGGGGGGGGGGTAGCTGGGTACTTTGGATGAGGAGAGCGGATGATGGGGGTAGCTGGGTACTTTGGATGAGGAGAGGGGATGATGGGGGGGTAGCTGGGTACTTTGGATGAGGAGAGGGGATGATGGGTGGGGGGGTAGCTGGGTACTTTGGATGAGGAGAGCGGATGATGGGAGGGTAGGGTTACCTTGGCGGGGGACAGCAGGAGGGTCTTCACCAGCTGAGGGGGTCTGAACACCTGGACCTCCTCAATGACATGAGGACCACTGCTCAACAGCGCCACCCTCTGGAGAAACCCAGAATCTAAAACAAAACACAACAGCTGTCATTCCCTCAGCTCCTTCCTGCTTTGCTTGCTAGGAGGAGACACATCAAAGCAGCTTCTCTATCTTAACCAGTGTGCTTAAAGCAGGCATGACGCAGTGTGTTTAAAGATGAAGCAGTGTGTTTAAATATGAAGCAGTGTGTTTATATATGAAGCAGTGAGTTTAAATATTATGCAGTGTGTTTACATATGAAGCAGTGAGTTTAAATATGAAGCAGTGTGTTTAAATGTGAAGCAGTGTGTTTACATAAGAAGCAGTGTGTTTATATATGAAGAAGCAGTGAGTTTAAATATGTTTGTGTTTATATATGAAGCGGTGTGTTTAAAAATGTGTGTTTAAATATTAAAAATGAAGCAGTGTGTTGCATTTATATATGAAGCAGTTTGTTTAAACATGAAGCAGTGTGATTAATATATGAAGCAGTGAGTTTAAATATGAAAACATGAAGCAGTGTGTTTAAATATGAAGCAGTGTGTTTAAAAATGAAGCAGTGTGTTTAAATATGAAGCAGTGTGTTTAAATATGAAGCAGTGCAGTGTGTTTATATATGATGAAGCAGTGATTTATATATGAAGCAGTGTGTTTAAATATGAAGCAGTGAGTTTAAATGATGAAAATATGCAGTGAGTTTAAATATGAAGCAGTGAGTTTAAATATGAAGCAGTGTTTAAACATGAAGCAATGTGTTTATATATGAAGCAGTGTGTTTAAACATGAAGCAATGTGTTTATATATGAAGCAGTGTGTTTAAATATGAAGCAGTGTGTTTAAATATGAAGCAGTGTTTAAACATGAAGCAGTGTGTTTATATATTAAGCAGTGTGTTTAAATATGAAGCAGTGAGTTTAAATATGAAGCAGTGTGTTTAAATATGAAGCAGTGAGTTTAAATATGAAGCAGTGAGTTTAAATACGAATCAGTGTTTAAACATGAATTAATGTGTTTATATATCAAGCAGTGTGTTTAAACAAGAAGCAGTGTGTTTATATATGAAACAGTGAGTTTAAACATGAAGCAGTGTGCTTATATATGAAGCAGTGAGTTGAAATATGAAGCAGTGTGTTTAAATATGAAGCAGTGTGTTTATACATGAAGCAGTGTGTTTAAACATAAAACAGTGTGTTTAAATATGAAGCAGTGAGTTTAAATGTAATGCAGTGTGTTTAAATATGAAGCAGTGTGTTTAAATGTTTATGAAGCAGTGTTTAAACATGAAGCAGTGTGTTTAATATGAAGCAGTGTGTTTAAATATGAAGCAGTGAGTTTATGAATGTGTTTAAACATGAAGCAGTGTGTTTAAATATGAAAATATGAAGCAGTTTTAAACATGAAGCAGTGTGTTTATATATGAAGCAGTGTGTTTAAACATGAAGCAGTGTGTTTATATATGAAGAAGTGTGTTTAAATAAAGCAGTGTGTTTAAACATGAAGCAGTGTGTTTAAATATGAAACAGTGAGTTTAAACATGAAGCAGTGTGTTTAAATATGAAGCAGTGTGTTTAAACATGAAGCAGTGTGTTTAAAGCAGATATTAGCAGGTCTGTGCAAAACCTATTCACATCTGTGTTTAGCAGAAGGGATTGTGTACTGTTTTCCATTGGGTGCCTGAGTTTAAATATGAAAAGCCAATATGAGAAGAGTTGAAATGCTGGAGGTCATATGAGTGGCTGACAGTGCTGGTCAATGTGAGCTGACTTTAGTCAGAAAGCAATGAGCACGACAGTATTAACAATGAGTCTGAGGCAGTCTCCACCCAACTACACAGTATTACACACACATGAGGACAGTGAATGTAACAATGAAACACATTCAATACAAAACCATAATAGACTATATGTAAACATCAACTATATTTCATCCTGTAGGACATAGCGCATATTACACAATGCAAAACCTATTCACATCTGTGTTCGAGGGGGTTGGCTGGACTTAAACTGGAAGTTTAAATAGAAAAGAAAACAGAAAAGTTGAAATGCAAAAGAACACATGAGCTGACAGTATGTAACAATGAGCTGACAGTAACAATGAGCTGACAGTACTTAACAATGAGCTGACAGTAACAATGAGCTGACAGTAACAATGAGCTGACAGTACGTAACAATGAGCTGACAGTAACAATGAGCTGACAGTAACAATTGCCTGACAGTAACAATGAGTTGACAGTACGTAACAATGAGCTGACAGTAACAATGAGCTGACAGTAACAATGAGCTACACAATGAGCTGACAGTATGAGCTACACAATGACCTGACAGTATGTAACAAAGAGCTGACAGTAACAATGAGCTGACAGTATGTAACAATGAGCTGACAGTAACAATGAGCTGACAGTTTGTAACAATGAGCTGACAGTAACAATGAGCTGACAGTATGTAACAATGTAACAATGAGCTGACAGTACTTAACAATGAGCTGACAGTAACAATGAGCTGACAGTTGAGCTGACAGTAACAATGAGCTTACAGTTTGTAACAATGAGCTGACAGTAACAATGAGCTGACAGTATGTAACAATGAGCTGACAGTAACAATGAGCTGACAGTAACAATGAGCTGACAGTAACAATGAGCTGACAGTACTTAACAATGAGCTGACAGTAACAATGAGCTGACAGTAACAATGAGCTGACAGTACTTAACAATGAGCTGACAGTATGTAACAATGAGCTGACAGTATGTAACAATGACCTGACAGTATGTAACAATGAGCTGACAGTGACTGACAGTATGTAACAATGAGCTGACAGTATGTAACAATGAGCTGACAGTATGTAACAATGAGCTGACAGTAACAATGAGCTGACAGTAACAATGAGCTGACAGTATGTAACAATGAGCTGACAGTATGTAACAATGAGCTGACAGTACTTAACAATGAGCTGACAGTAACAATGAGCTGACAGTTTGTAACAATAAGCTGACAGTAACAATGAGCTGACAGTAACAATGAGCTGACAGTATGTAACAATGAGCTGACAGTATGTAACAATGAGCTGACAGTAAAATGAGCAATGAGCTGACAGTATGTAACAATGAGCTGAGAGTATGTAACAATGAGCTGACGGTATGTAACAGTAACAATGAGCTGACAGTACTTAACAATGAGCTGACAGTACTTAACAATGAGCTGACAGTAACAATGAGCTGACAGTAACAAAAAGCAGACAGTAAACAATGAGCTGACAGTAACAATGATCAGACAGTATGAGCTGAACAATTAGCTGACAGTATGTAACAATGAGCTGACAGTATGTAACAATGAGCTGACAGTAACAATGAGCTGACAGTAACAATGAGCTGACAGTTTGTAACAATGAGCTGACAGTAACAATGAGCTGACAGTATGTAACAATGAGCTGACAGTATGTAACAATGAGCTGACAGTATGTAACAATGAGCTGACAGTATGTAACAATGAGCTGACAGTATGTAACAATGAGCTGACAGTATGTAACAATGAGCTGACAGTACTTAACAATGAGCTGACAGTATGTCACAATGAGCTGACAGTACTTAACAATGAGCTGACAGTATGTCACAATGAGCTGACAGTATGTAACAATAAGCTTCAGGCTCAGGCTCACTATGTCTACAAGTTAAATGACCCACACAACAATGTCAAAGGATTCCTTGGAACCATTATTGCCTATTAAAGACACACGTAAGACATACATTATTCGGATTCCGGCACACAACTATTCTAAAGAGAGTGGCATATTAATAAAAACCCATCCCAGTGTTTGTTTTGCAGCAGGACATGTGTGTACACAGCTTTCCAAGTGTTTGTATTACAGTAAGAAATGTTATTCACACCTTTCCAAGACTATACTTGTCGTCAACAATTGGACTCCATTGGTGAGTTCCTGAGTCAAAGTTCTTGTACTTCCCGGAGAACACGTTCTGGATGTCCCCAAGTCGATATGTGCACACAGCAGACAGGTCTGACCTGGACCTGGGACAAGCCAGGAACATATTGTCAGGAAAAAGTTTAGTATTGGGGTTCAGATATGGCACCAATACTTTTAAAAGTTGAGAAAATATTTACTTTCTTTCAGAAAAAAACACAAGGAATTGCGGCACGACAGCGTTTGTCTTTAAATGTGTCACACCTTAAATCATTTAATTTGAACAAATGGAACTAAAACGAATTGTTACGTTTGGCCACTAGATGTCCTCGGTGACGTACCACTGAGAGGTGAAGACTGCGTAGAACAGAGTTTCCTGTGTTTTGTCTCCCTCTGGTGGCGAGAGGACGAAAACGTCCTGCAGAACGTTGAAGGGCAGCTTGTCCGGAGGCTGGCAGAGCAGCTGCGCTTTAGCGAAGGACGTCCAGCGCCTCTGTAGCGTCCGCTGCCCCCCCACATCATCCTGATACCAACAAACATGTTCATATCACATAAATTATAGTAAATCACTGGTTCCTAAACATGTTCATATCACATGAATTATAATAAATCACTGGCTCCTACTAATAAAGATAAGGTCTAATAGGCTATTAGGACTGACTTTCTAAAGTATGACCAATATGTCTCAGATTTCAAAATCTATGAATACTATGGATTATTAATTTATTAGAAAAGCTATTGAGGTCAGTCAGCCAATGTAATTGATTACTGAATAAATTGATTTCCAATTCTGATATCCTCAGTCTACTAATGTGGCGTATTAGCTCTGTCCTGTTCAGTAAGTGGTTTGATACATCAGGAGGAAATGTCCCCGTCCAGGGGCAGGCAGCAGATCAAACGTACCTTACAGACCTGTACCAGCCTGGACACTCTGAAGGGGCTCAGGAAGGTGTACTCCTTTCCAATCTCACTGACAAACAGGTAAAGCTTTCTGTCGCCGGGGTCAAAGGTGGAGCCGATGAACTCCGGATCTGAAACACAGGAAGTGAAGACAGACCAGAATACAGCTGTGTCGCCACTGTTCAGAAAAAGAAGAAGCTGTTTTCTACTCGGCGCCTTAAGCAGGTGGGGTGGCTCGGGGGTAAACCCGCTGAACATTGTATTCATCATAATCTTAATGATAATGAAGTGATGGAATTATTGTGTTGTCCTTTTTTGTTTAGGACCATTCATTTAGTATTCTACTGATGCATTTATTTCAATGCCTTGCCCCTGTGTGCTAACTGCCTTCCACATCCAGCAGAGTCAGAGAATGCCTCGCCCCTGTGTGCTAGCTGCCCTCCACATCCAGCAGAGTCAGAGAATGCCTCGCCCCTGTATGCTAGCTGCCCTCACCATCCAGCAGAGTCAGAGAATGCCTCGCCCCTGTGTGCTAGCTGCCCTCCACATCCAGCAGAGTCAGAGAATGCCTTGCCCCTGTGTGCTAACCGCCCTCACCATCCAGCAGAGTCAGAGAAGAGTCCTGGTTCACGTCTGGGCGGCCATCTTTACTCAGGTGACGGGAAATCACAGGTTTGTTTCCCATGAAGTCGGAGGTGGTGCCAGTGAACAGCTCCCCCTCTGGAGGACAAGAGAACAGCAGCTTTACAACACAGCTTCATTGCCTTGGCTGACAGCCTGTACTACTTCACAGGTTATCATAGACAGACCCCACATAGCAATAGGAGAGGAGACCAATCCTCACTAAAGGCCAGTGTTCAAGGAACCAGTAATACACCACTACCAGTAATACACCACTAAGAATAATACACCACTAAGAGTAATACACCACTACCAGTAATACACCACTAAGAGTAATACACCACGACCAGTAATACACCACTACAAGTAATACACCACTACCAGTAATACACCATTACCAGTAATACACCACTGCCAGTAATACACCACTACCAGTAATACACCACTACCAGTAATACACCACTAAGAGTAATACACCACTACCAGTAATACACTACTACCAGTAATACACCACTACCACTAATACACCATTACCAGTAATACACCACTAAGAGTAATACACCACTACCAGTAATACACCACTACCAGTAATACACCACTACCACTAATACACCACTACCAGTAATACACCACTACCAGTAATACACCACTAAGAGTAATACACCACCACCAGTAATACACCACTACCAGTAATACACCACTAAGAGTAATACACCACTACCAGTAATACACCACTACCAGTAATACACCACTACCAGTAATACACCACTACCAGTAATACACCACTACCAGTAATAACCACTTAAGAGTAATACACCACTACCAGTAATACACCACTAAGAGTAATACACCACTACCAGTAATACACCACTAAGAGTAATGCACCACTACCAGTAATACAACACTAAGAGCAATACACCACTAAGGGTAATACACCACTACCAGTAATACACCACTACCAGTAATACAACACCACCAGTAATACACCACTACCAGTAATACACCACTACTAGTAACACACCACTATCACTAATACACCACTACTAGTAATACACCACCACCAGTAATACACCACTACCAGTAATACACCACTGCCAGTAATACAACACGACCAGTAATACACCACTACTAGTAATACACAACTACTAGTAATACACCACTAAGAGTAATACACCACTACTAGTAACACACCACTACCAGTAATACACCACTACCAGTAATACACTACTACCAGTAATACACCACTACCAGTAATACACCACTGCCAGTAATACACCACTACCAGTAATACACCACTACCAGTAACACACCACTACCACTAATACACCACTACTAGTAATACACAACTACTAGTAATACACCACCACCACTGAAGCTCAGCTGTGTTCTCACCAATGGTGATAGCTGTGTTCCTGTGGTAAGGGTTGTGAGGACAACGTCCTTTAGCTGAACCAGAGACCGTTGTCATGGCGAGGCTCTCCACCTCCTGTTAGGGATGCGGGTTGTGATGGGGGGGGGGGGGGGGGGATGGGACGACAAAGGCACTGTGTTTAGAGAAACAAAACAAGAGTACAGTCCTCCAGGGAGACAGAGGTGGCGAAATAGAGTGCACCCCAGCAGAGAGCAGGCTGGTACCTACTGGAGACCTACTGTGAATGAGTCATGGGGGTCATAGTTAGGGTATGGGTCATAGGTCGTTGGCGGGGGAGCTGCTATGTATGAGTCTATGAGGTCATAGGTAGGGTAAGGGTCATAGGTCGTTGATGGGGGACCTACTATATATGACTCGTGGGGGTAGGGTTAGGGTCATAGGTCGTAGGTGGGGGACCGACTATATATGAGTCTATGAGGTCATAGGTAGGGTAAGGGTCATAGGTCGTAGATGGGGGACCGACTATGCATGCGTCATGGGGGTCATAGGTAGGGTAAGGGTCATAGAGCTTAGGAGGGGGACCTACTATGTATGAGTCGTGGGGGTCATAGGTGTAGGTTCCACAGGCATACAGGTGGGTGGAGTTTATCGGCTGTAACACGCGGACAAAGTTTGGGCAGTCCGTCTGGAAAGAAAAGGAAAATAAAAATTTTCATATCTGAGATGACAGTTATGAGACAGTATAAGCAGGGGAGTGATGGGATATGTAGTCTGAGATGACAGTTATGAGACAGTATAAGCAGGGGAGTGATGGGATATGTAGTCTGAGATGACAGTTATGAGACACATTATAAGCAGGGGAGTGATGGGATATGTAGTCTGAGATGACAGTTATGAGACACATTATAAGCAGGGGCGTGATGGGATATGTAGTCTGAGATGACAGTTATGAGACAAGTGCTGCGTTTCAATAGTAGTTCCACTTCCCCTCATTCACTTACCCTCAGCCCTTAGTATGACGTAACAACATATGTCGCTTGGAGCCACTTGGAGAACAGAGGGAAAGTGGTCTGGGGATTTAAATGGAACAAACCTGCCCTTGTACACTTTAAGTCAAACTGTCATTGCTCAACCGCCAGTTGTAGGCTTGGCGCTATAGTGCTTTTTACAAATCAGCGGAAATACCTGCATACTCGTTTAAATGAGGTTTGTTCAATCAGCTGTGTCAGTTTCTAATAAATAAAAAAAATAAAAAAATTCTGTTTGTGATATGTATCATGATTATCCTACCTATTATTGCTAGGTTTATGATACCTTCCTCTATTTATTAATATTCTCCTTTGGTGGAGAGCAACTGGAGTTTTACGTGCATTACTGCCACCTAACCATTGATGTTTTATCTTGCACCAAACGCACAACAACAATGCATTGTGGGTTATATACACCTCTGGAGTGACCATCGTTGTTCACTCGCTCCCTCAGCCCTCCGAGGGTCGATCTCACCAAGTTCACTTCAGACTTTCAGACTAATGGAACGACACTTAAGATGGCGGCGGGGATTCCCCGAGGGCAAGTGCCGAGGGGAAGTCAACGAGGGCATGTTGAACGGCTATTGAAACACAGCAACAGTATATGCAGGTGAGTGATGGGATATGTAGTCTGTACATCTGATACCTTGATGTCCTTTCCTTTGTGAGAACATAACTGCATCTCTTCAGGAGAAGGTTTCCACTCCACCTGTCGATGAACAAGAGGAGAGAGGCATGATGGGTAGTGTTCTTCTAGTTCTCTCTTCAGATATATCATCGAGATGGATGGGCAGATAGAGGGGGAGAGAGGGGGTAGATAGAGGGGGAGTGAGGGGGGCAGATAGAGGGGGGTAGATAGAGGGGGAGGGAGGGGGGGCAGATAGAGGGGGGGTGAGGGGGGCAGATAGCGGGGGAGTGAAGGGAGTGAGGGGGGCAGATAGAGGGGGAGTGAGGGGGACAGATAGAGGGGGAGGGAGGGGAGTGAGGGGGGCAGAGAGAGGGGGAGTGAGGGGAGTGAGGGGGCAGATAGAGGGGGAGTGAGGGGGGCAGATAGAGGGGGAGTGAGGGGAGTGAGGGGGCAGATAGAGGGGGAGTGAGGGGGGCAAATAGAAGGGGAGTGAGGGGAGTGAGGGGGTAGATAGAGGGGGAGTGAGGGGAGTGAGGGGGGCAGATAGAGGGGGAGTGAGGGGAGTGAGGGGGGGCAGATAGAGGGGGAGTGAGGCTCCACCCACCTTGGCTTTCAGAGTGATGACCCCTGGTTGGGTGACATCCAATGAGATCACGGCATCCCGCGCCCCTACAAACAGGGTGGAGCCGTCGTCGCTTAGCAACAGCGTGGTGGTGTTTCTGGTGTCGTTAAAATGGTAGAGGGGTCTGTCTGCAGAACCTGCACGCACACACACAAGGTTCCTCAGCAGTCTCTCAGTCTGGAGTCTCCTTCACTGCCTGCCTGCCTGCCTGCCTGCCTGCTCTCACTCAGAGAACGTGAACAGCAGGTTAAAAAGGCTGTCATATTCATATGCCCCTTATAGCCATCACTCAGTAGAATAGGTGTGTGGTTTCCTGTGAAGCCTAACCCTGGCACGGTATACCAGTAACACAGCACACAGCCCGCTAATGTGGTACTTACTGGATATGTCCCAGTAAACCAGTAACACAGCACACAGCTAATGTGGTACTGACTGGATATGTTCCATTAAACCAGTAATACAGCACACAGCTAATGTGGTACTGACTGGATATGTTCCATTAAACCAGTAATACAGCACACAGCTAATGTGGTACTGACTGGATATGTTCCATTAAACCAGTAATACAGCACACAGCTAATGTGGTACTGTCTGGATATGTTCCATTAAACCAGTAATACAGCACACAGCTAATGTGGTACTGACTGGATATGTTCCATTAAACCAGTAATACAGCACACAGCTAATGTGGTACTGACTGGATATGTTCCATTAAACCAGTAACACAGCCCGCTAATGTGGTACTGACTGGATATGTTTCATTAAACCAAAAATTACAGACAGACAGACAGACAGGCAGGCAGGCAGGCAGGCAGGCAGACAGGCAGGCAGGCAGACAGACAGACAGACAGACAGACAGTACATTGGCCAGAGTATTGTAATCCACTTGATAGCAGCTCTAAAGGTCATCAGTTAAAAGACGTAGCTGAATACAGCAGGGAAGGGTTTTGATTTTGCCTGAAACATTGGAATTTTTTCATCCACAAATAGCTTCCCCTTTTCAAGAAGCACAGTTTCATTGTAGGCATTGCCCCATAAGAAAGCAATCACCAAATTACTTCACAATGGAAGTAATTCAATCAAAGCTACCCTAGGGAGAAACATATAATGGTTAAAGCTACCTAGAAAAACGTCCAAAACAAATATCAAATTCACAAGATGCATTTGATACGAAATTATAACAAAATATAATACAAAAAATGTATTTAATTGCCAACAAAAACTGCCACTCAATTTAGTTTATTGCAAAAAGTGCCTACTTGTAACCTCCCAAAATTAATACCCCACAATTCATGGGAAAGTGCAAGGAATGTCAGCTTTGGTTATGTGTACAATCTATCAGTCAGACACCTGCCTTCCAGAAACTAGAGTCCAAGTGGGGGTATTGCACTAAGCAAGATCACTCAGTTAGCCAGGTAACTTCTAAAATAGCGGGAAACAACTTTGCAGAACATTTATTAATAAATAACAATTATCAAAATTAAGTGATACCGAATATCATCATCGTCATCCGCTTTGTCCGGGGTCGGGTCGCGGAGGTAGCAGTTCAAGCAGGGCATCCCAAACTTCCTTTCCCGGGCCACATTAACCAGCTCTGACTGGGGGATTCCAAGGCGTTCCCAGGCCAGTGTGGAGATATAATCCCTCCACCTGGTCCTAGGTCTGCCCCGCGGCCTCCGCCCAGCTGGACGTGCCTGGAACACCTCCCTAGGGAGGCGGCCAGGTGGCATCCTTACTAGATGCCCGAACCACCTCAACTGGCTCCTTTCTACGCAAAGAAGCAGCGGCTCTACTCTGAGTCCCTCACGAATGGCCGAACTTCTCACCCTATCCCTAAGGGAGATGCCAGCCACCCTCCGGAGGAAACTCATTTCCGCCGCTTGTATCCGCGATCTCGTTCTTTCGGTCATGACCCACCCTTCATGACCATAGGTGAGAGTAGGAACGAAGATAGACCGGTAGATTGAGAGCTTTGCCTTCTGGCTCAGCTCTCTCTTCGTCACAACGGTGCGATAGAGCGACTGCAACACCGCACCCGCTGCTCCAATTCTCCGGCCCATCTCTCGTTCCATTTTACCCTCACTTGAGAACAAGACCCCAAGATACTTGAACTCCTTCACTTGGGGTAAAGACTCATTCCCTACCTGGAGTAGACAATCCATCGGTTTCCTGCTGAGAACCATGGCCTCAGATTTGGAGGTGCTGATCCTCATCCCAGCCGCTTCACACTCGGCTGCGAACCGATCCAATGAGTGCTGCAGGTCGCAGACTGATGATGCCATCAGGACCACATCATCTGCAAAAAGCAGTGATGCAATCCTCTGCCCACCAACCCGCAGCCCCCCTACCCCGCGGCTACGCCATGAGATCCTGTCCATGAATACCACAAACAGGATGGGTGACAAAGCGCAGCCTTGGAGGAGGCCAACCCTCACCGGAAACGAGTCCGACTTACTGCCGCAGACCCGGACACAGCTCTCGCTTTGGGAGTACAGAGATTGGATGGCTCTGAGTAGAGACCCCCTCACCCCATACTCTCGCAGCACCTCCCACAGTATCTCCGGGGGAACCCGATCATACGCCTTCTCCAAATCCACAAAACACGTGTAGACCGGATTGGCATACTCCCAGGCCCCCTCAAAGATCCTCGCGAGGGTAAAACCGAATATATTCAAGTTTAGTTTCCCAAATTCAGATTAAAAACATTAAGCATGTTAAACTTGAAAAACAACACTATTCTAGCAGTGCTGTAGCTAGAAGCCATTGTAGAGTTTAACATTATGCTAGCAGGGCTGCAGCTAGAAGCCATTGTGGAGTTTAACACTATGTTAGCAGTGCTGCAGCTAGAAGCCATAGTGGACTTTAACATTATGCTAGCAGTGCTGTAGCTAGAAGCCATTGTGGAGTTTAACACTATGCTAGCAGTGCTGCAGCTAGAATCCATAGTGGAGTTTAACCCTATGCTAGCAGTGCTGTAGCTAGAAGCCATAGTGGAGTTTAGCACTATGCTAGCAGTGCTGCAGCTAGAAGCCATTGTAGAGTTTAACATTATGCTAGCAGTGCTGCAGCTAGAAACTATAGTGGAGTTTAACATTATGCTAGCAGTGCTGTGGGTAACCCACTATAGTCATCTAGAGTTTTATTTTGGCACCACTAAGTGTTAGTGGTTCCTGCAGTACATGCGCTTGTTTCTCTGTGTGTATTTATATTTAAGGCTTGTTTCTCTGTGTGTATTTATATTAAAGGCTTGTATCTCTGTGTGTATTTATATTTAAGGCTTGGTTGTGTATTTCTATGTTAGTTTTCGTTTCTTTGTGTGTATTTCCATTCAAGTGCTTCTTCGTGTATATCTCTGCCCTATAGAGGTATCGGCAGGAAGTGACACACACACACACACACACACACACACACACACACACACACACACACACACACACACACACACACACACACACACACACAGCTATCACTCCCGTGTTTAGACACACACACACAGCTATCACTCCCGTTTTTAGACACACACACACACACACACACACACACACACACACACACACACACACACACACACACATATATCACTCCCATGTTTAGACAGAGAACGCTACAAATCCATTTCACAATGTTCTGTCCCTCACAGCCTTCCACAGTCAAACCAAATCCACCAACAGCATTTCATTATTATTCTCCTTAATATTACACAGTGAGTTACAGTATTATCCTCATTATTACACGATTAGTTACATTATTGCCCTCCTTATTATTACATGATTAGTAACATTTTATCCTCATTATTACATGATAGTTACATTATTACTCTCATTATTACATGATTAGTCATACGTCGGAAAATACACGACATAAGAGTAGTACCTTACCTACTGCTGACTAAGAGTAGTACCTTACCTACTGTCTCAGAGTACTACCTTACCTACTGCTGTCTCAGAGTACTACCTTTTCTACTCTCTAAGAGTACTACCTTTTCTACTTCTGTCTATTGTAGTACCTTTTCTACTGCTGTCTATTGTAGCTTTCATGTCTTACTGTGAGGCATCAGTGTGTCAACGTCAATTATTATGATCAACATTTTTTTTGCTATTAAATCGATAATCAACATTCCTTTAGACCAGAACGTACCAGACGTGGCTCCACTAGTTATCAGTGGACCAGATACATGTGCCGTTAACAGCTGCTTTAAGGGCAGCGGTCTAGGAACGTTTGCAGTATGATGATCCCAAGGGGAGGAGGTTACTTACCGAGTGGGTAGGAGCTCCGTGGCGTCTGCAAGCCACGGCCACTGGGGATCTGGAGGAGGAAAAGGAAGAGGAGGGTGCACATCCTCCCTGTTTGCTCCTCACACCACATGCTGGGGTCTGAGGAAGGCTTGGGTTTGCTCCCCTGAACAGATGCAGAGCTGGCTGTCTTGTTGGCACGCTGGTAAGCAGGCTGGTTGACTGTTTGTGGATTTCCTGGTCTGACAAGTGCACTGCTGAGTCTTCTCTTACAGCTACTGAAACTGACTTCACTTCCTCCTCAGGTCTGTGTGGTTAGAGTGTTTCCTCTAAGACTTAGAGGGAGGGCTGCCAGTCATACAGCCCTGCTCCACATGGAGTCTATGGTTAGTGTTTAAGACCAGGAGGGGGCCCTGCTCCACATGGAGTCTGTTAGAGTGTTTAAGACCAGGAGGGGGCCCTGCTCCACATGGAGTCTATGGTTAGTGTTTAAGACCAGGAGGGGGCTCCACTGGAGTCTATGGTTAGTGTTTAAGACCAGGAGGGGGCCCTGCTCCACATGGAGTCTGTTAGAGTGTTTAAGACCAGGAGGGGGCCCTGCTCCACATGGAGTCTATGGTTAGAGTGTTTAAGACCAGGAGGGGGCCCTGCTCCACATGGAGTCTATGGTTAGAGTGTTTAAGACCAGGAGGGGGCCCTGCTCCACATGGAGTCTATGGTTAGTGTTTAAGACCAGGAGGGGCCCTGCTCCACATGGAGTCTATGGTTAGAGTGTTTAAGACCAGGAGGGGGCCCTGCTCCACATGGAGTCTATGGTTAGAGTGTTTAAGACCAGGAGGGGGCCCTGCTCCACATGGAGTCTATGGTTAGTGTTTAAGACCAGGAGGGGGCCCTGCTCCACATGGAGTCTGTTAGAGTGTTTAAGACCAGGAGGGGGCCCTGCTCCACATGGAGTCTATGGTTAGTGTTTAAGACCAGGAGGGGGCCCTGCTCCACATGGAGTCTATGGTTAGAGTGTTTAAGACCAGGAGGGGGGCCCTGCTCCACATGGAGTCTATGGTTAGTGTTTAAGACCAGGAGGGGGCCCTGCTCCACATGGAGTCTGTTAGAGTGTTTAAGACCAGGAGGGGGCCCTGCTCCACATGGAGTCTATGGTTAGAGTGTTTAAGACCAGGAGGGGGCCCTGCTCCACATGGAGTCTGTTAGAGTGTTTAAGACCAGGAGGGGGCCCTGCTCCACATGGAGTCTATGGTTAGTGTTTAAGACCAGGAGGGGGCCCTGCTCCACATGGAGTCTATGGTTAGTGTTTAAGACCAGGAGGGGGCCCTGCTCCACATGGAGTCTATGGTTAGAGTGTTTAAGACCAGGAGGGGGCCCTGCTCCACATGGAGTCTATGGTTAGAGTGTTTAAGACCAGGAGGGGGCCCTGCTCCACATGGAGTCTATGGTTAGTGTTTAAGACCAGGAGGGGGCCCTGCTCCACATGGAGTCTATGGTTAGAGTGTTTAAGACCAGGAGGGGGCCCTGCTCCACATGGAGTCTATGGTTAGTGTGTTTTCTCTAAGACGTGATGTTAGTGACACCAGGGCTAAAGTGGACGTGATGTTAGTGACACCAGGGCTAAAGTGACACACAGCCGCCATCCATCCTGAGCAACACGACACAAACATGCACCTGCAACGTCAGACAACAGAATCCATTTTTAGTTAGCAAAATAGAATGCAAAGCTTTAAGCTTCCTTAAGCCAAGATAAAACTAAATGCAGGATGCCAAGATGCTTTGGAAAAGTCAGTTTACTGTAACCAGCGTCTCAAAACAATTTGGTGTGTGGGATTGATTTATTGCCTTGTTATGAAATTAACGATTAATAGGTGTTTGTGTCTCGTACTTGCTGTGTCGAGAGTTGCTTTAAATGACATAGGAACGGTGTATAGACAGTGCACGATAAATAACATAGATGTGTTGTTGCTCTGGTAGATGTCTCTTTCCTCGGGGTCAAGGAGCAAGAGGAAGAAGGGGAGGGGAAGAGACCCCGGTGCCATGCACGATAGGTCGCTAGGGCCATGCTTAGGGTGTGGGCTTCTAGTATAAGACTAAGATGAGGACTTAGAGTCATGGTCATTCTCTCCAGAACACCCTTGCTGTCTGTATTGAATCACCCTCCAGTAGTGAAGTAATAAAGCCTGTATGTAATCAATTTGCCTCTGTGTCAGTCTCGTGCTTTCTTCTTGCCCCACCAAAACGGACCACAACATGTGCAGCTCGCTGTGGGTTTAGCGACGGAGTGGACACCACCGTAGTATGACCAATTGAATGACAGCCGTATTGTCCCCCTCTCAGTTGGAAATTAATCTGTTAAATGTTTCACTTCACAAACCTCGACAGTCTCACCACACACTTCCTGTTCCCTGGTGATGTAAAAACAACCATGGCAACCAGGGGTCTAAAGAGCCAGGGGACAGAGGTACACATCAGGACCAGTCTAAAACAGCCTCTTTTGTGCCTTAACTTATACACTGAAGCTGGACAAGGAAAGGAGGTATGCCAGACTATTGAGATGCAGCCATCCCATATAAGGAGATCATGAGAAGGCAGTCTCTTTCTGATCCTGTTTTGACCTTTCGGCCACAGACTTCACCTAAATATAGTCACATGACCTCTCACATCCTCCTTTGAGCAGTAGATCCCTCCATACACAGGATCCTTTGAGCAGTAGATCCCTCCATACTCAGGATCTCCTGAGCAGTAGATCCCTCCATACACAGGATCCTTTGAGCAGTAGATCCCTCTATACAGTGGATCCTTTGAGCTGTAGATCCCTCCATACAGAGGATCCTTTGAGCAGTAGATCCCTCCATACACAAGATCTCCTGAGCAGTACATCCCTCCATACACAGGATTCTTTGAGCAGTAGATCCCTCCATACAGAGGATCCTTTGAGCAGTAGATCCCTCCATACACAGGATCTCCAGACCAGTAGATCCATCGATAAGCAGGATCCCATTTCTTTGCTTTGTATTGACTTGGCTGTAGCTTTCGTTAGTAAAGCACAGGACAGGTAATGATTTCTCTCTGAGTGCCTAATGATCACAAGTGTTACAGAGGACCAGGAACATTACTATACAAGATCTAAGAGACGCTCGCTGTTGGCCATTTACCTAACAGCTGGGCTACAACCTGGACTCATATCGTGGGGTTTAAACAGGAATGATAACCTGCAGTCATAGGTTTCAACAGGAATGATAACCTGCAGTCATAGGTTTAAACAGGAATGATAACCTGCAGTCATAAGTTTCAACAGGAATGATAACCTGCAGTCATAGGTTTCAACAGGAATGATAATCTGCAGTCATAGGTTTAAACAGGAATGATAATCTGCAGTCATAGGTTTAAACAGGAATGATAACCTGCAGTCATAGGTTTAAACAGGAATGTTAACCTGCAGTCATAGGTTTAAACAGGACAGATTATCTGGAGTGATACAGTGAGGTTTTATAGAGACAGGTAATCTGTGTTGTTAAGGGACAGACAGACAAGTTAACTGTGTTGCTAAGGGACCGACAGACACACAGATAGACAGGTCATGAACAGTCGTTGAATCTGTTTTATTGCCCACCAGCAGCAGAGGTTTGATATGGGAACAAACCCAACTAAGATCACACACTAAACATAATCAACCATGATTCAATCATACCAATCAAATTCACCTTCAGGAAAGACAACAACAAATGTGTATCTAATCCTGGGGAGCAGTAGCAAAAATACACATTTCACCTCCGTTAAGACATTACGTTTGCCATGTGGTTTTCAGACTGGAGCTATGGAACTCCTAGGAGGTCAGGAGAGGGTTTTTGAGTGGTGTAAAATGACTCTAAAATGTTAAAACAAAAACTGTATAACAGAAAGCTGAGGTTATCCTGAGGTGTCGACACCGAGGTTAGGCTTTTCCTGCTGTGGGGGAACAGGTCATCAAGGTGAACATACCGCCAGTCTAATCCTCACAATGTATTTAAGGACCAGGTCTGTCATAGAAACCAGAAACAATACGCTACAATTCACCTTGTATACAAGAGCATGTATATATACACTGTATATACGTATATGTACTATTTCCTGAATGTTTTGTATGTCTACATGTCTTGTGTAAAACCACAATCATAGGAAACACATTTTTCTTGACATTGTTTCACACCCTTTCACCGGAAATTTAAAGCTATCTGTAAAAGTAAGTATAACTATGCTGTCAATAAGTTCAGTTTGACCTGCACCTCCCCTCGACCCCGTTCCCCTGACATATGCCAGTCCACCCTCCTCCTCCTCCTTATCTTCATAAAACCACTGTGTCTGATCCCAGTTCAGACGAAGGGAAGAGCAGCCTCCAGTTCCACGGAGGCCAGGAGGAGGCGCTGTGGGGAGGCCAGGAGGAGGCGCTGTGGGGAGGCCAGGAGGAGACGCTGTGGGGAGGCCAGGAGGAGACGCTGTGGGGAGGCCAGGAGGAGACGCTGTGGGGAGGCCAGGAGGAGGCGCTGTGGGGAGGCCAGGAGGAGACGCTGTGGGGAGGCCAGGAGGAGGTGCTGTGGGGAGGCCAGGAGGAGTTGCTGTGGGGAGGCCAGGAGGAGACGCTGTGGGGAGGCCAGGAGGAGACGCTGTGGGGAGGCCAGGAGGAGGTGCTGTGGGGAGGCCAGGAGGAGGCGCTGTGGGGAGGCCAGGAGGCGGCGCTGTGGGGAGGCCAGGAGGAGCCGCTGTGGGGAGGCCAGGAGGAGACGCTGTGGGGAGGCCAGGAGGAGACGCTGTGGGGAGGCCAGGAGGAGGTGCTGTGGGGAGGCCAGGAGGAGGTGCTGTGGGGAGGCCAGGAGGAGACGCTGTGGGGAGGCCAGGAGGGGGCGCTGTGGGGAGGCCAGGAGGAGACGCTGTGGGGAGGCCAGGAGGAGACGCTGTGGGGAGGCCAGGAGGAGACGCTGTGGGGAGGCCAGGAGGAGGTGCTGTGGGGAGGCCAGGAGGAGGTGCTGTGGGGAGGCCAGGAGGAGGTGCTGTGGGGAGGCGCTGTGGGGAGGCCAGGAGGAGACGCTGTGGGGAGGCCAGGAGGAGACGCTGTGGGGAGGCCAGGAGGAGGTGCTGTGGGGAGGCCAGGAGGAGGTGCTGTGGGGAGGCGCTGTGGGGAGGCCAGGAGGAGACGCTGTGGGGAGGCCAGGAGGAGGCGCTGTGGGGAGGCGCGGTGCTGGGAATCCTGGACCTCACTCCCATCTCCAAGAAAATAATGATATTTCTAACACAGCATAAAAAAGCAGAGGTATATCTACAAAATAGTGCAACAGTGTCGTAACCAGCTCATTGGGGGGGGTTATGGTCCGTCAGCAATCGACCAATCAGGTGTGCTGTTCATTTCCCAATAGGATGCGAGTTGGAGGAGGGTTTTGGTGAGCTGGAAAACCCATCTGAAGCGGAGTGGAGTGGATGAACCACTGTCTCTCCCACTACACTGACAGTGCACAGCCCGTTCAGGAGGAGCACACGCCCTCCAGGGTTTGCGGGCTCCCAGCAGGTCAGACTGCGGGGCTGAAGTCCGGTTTTCTGGGACGGTGTTTCCGTGAGGGAGGGGGGGGTGCTGGTCTAGAGACGTAGATGTAAAGGTAGGGAACGTTAATAATTATCAAATCTGAATGTTGCTGTTAATAACCCAAATAATATTAACATTACTCTTAATAAATGTCCATGTGTAATGTGTCTGGATGTTAATAACCTAAACAATTTTAACATTACTCTTAAACATCCATGTGTAATGTTTTCTGGATCCTACCTGGCTGGCATGACGCTAGCAGAGACCTGTCCCTCAGGGGGAACTGGAGTGAGGTTGGCTATATGTTGCAGGGGGACCGCTGTAGTGGCGTACCCAGGGTGGGTGAGGTGGAGGCCGGGGTCCACAGGGGGAGGCTTCCTAGGGGCGGGGCCTTTGGGAGGCCTAGAGGCCTGTGAAAACAACGTCAGGATAACAGGCTTAAAACATGACTGCTGTTTAACTTGAGTCAGTAGCTGGAGGGAGGGAGGGAGGGAGGGAGGGAAAGATGGATGGATAGGTGGATGGATGGATGGATGGATGGATAGGTGGATGGGCTGAAAGATACAGATAGTGAGGTAGATAGGTGTAGGTCGATAGCCAGCTAGAGGCAGACAAACAAGATTCTACTGAATGAAGCCACAGACGACTCACACCTGAAGAAATCACTGTCCATTACCCAGATAGCAAATCACACCTAGCCCAGTTGTGGGTCAAACTTCCAGTTTTTGTATTGGCCCACATAAGGGCCATATCTGGCCCATTCCATGCCTAAGATGTGGCAATTATAAGGTGTTCTGGCTGTGTTCTGGCCCATTCCATGCCTAAGATGTAGCAGTTATAAGGTGGAGTTCTGGCTGTGTTCTGGCCCATTCCATGCCTGAGATGTAGCAGTTATAAGGTGTTCTGGCTGTGTTTTGAGAGTCGGAATCAGGGGGATTCATCGCCGTCATTCCGCGCAGTCTGTGGCCCAATATGAAAATTGTAAGTGTGGCCTACAACTGGTTCAGATTTTTACATGAATCATGTTTTGAATTTAAATAAATAGCCAGAACTGTAAGTAGAAGACCACTGTTTAACTTGTGTTAATATTAATAGTCACTGTGGCAAGTCATGGTTACATCTGTCAAGCTGCACCAGGGAGACAGGCTTCAGGGTTTAGGCTAACCCCTTACTGCAGTACAGCAAAGGCTTCACGCATACAAGACAGACATGCTCACTCATGGTAACGATAATGTCAATCTGTATGATTATCCAAAATAAGTGATAACAACTCTCAAAACAACACAGGCAACAGTAGACTATAAGCAGTAATCAACAACTGTAAAACAAGGTAAACAACAGTGAATAAGGTCTATACCAAATTCACCCCTGGTGCATGCTGGGAAAGCCCCGCCCTGTCCGGGATGCTACAGTACTTTTACATAAAAAACTACCGTGCATAAATAAAGGTGAATTCCACAGCAAAGCAACATTAAACATTACACAACATTAAACATTACACTTTATCGATTGAGACAACTGATTAAAGAAAAGCAAAACAAAGCTAATAATAATAATGTATAAGTTTCTATAATTGACCAGAAATACAGTTTAGGACTACTGGATGCTAGCCTCAGAGGAAGAGGAGCAAAGAAAAAGCCTGAGACTGGCCAATAAGATTTAAATATTAAGATGGGCAAAAGAACACAAGACATTAGAAGATTGCATTTTTTTGATGTGCAGACGAATCTAAGTTTGAGGTGTTTGAATCACACAGAAGAACATTTGTGAAACTCAGAATAAATTCAACAATTGGCAGCTAGAGTGCCAAAATCCTTGCCAGTGCCATGTAAAAATAGTTTGTGCCATATGGACGTTAAAACAATGTTAATAATTAAATGCTATGCTCCTATCCTATCTATTCACTCCTTATGATCAGAATGAAGCTGAAGTTAAGTCTCGGTATCTTCAGAATGTGTGGACCCAGATAATGACCTGATCCTTTCCCCACTGTGACCTCGCCGCAACTCATCTCAAACCCAGCTTCTTACATTTGGCCCACATTTAACTCATCTCAAACCCAGCTTCTTACATTTGGCCCACATTTAACTCATCTCAAACCCAGCTTCTTACATTTGGCCCACATAACTTTTACCTTAACTCATCTCAAACCCAGCTTCTTACATTTGGCCCACATTTAACTAATCTCAAACCCAGCTTCTTACATTTGGCCCACATAACGTTTGCCTTACTCATCTCAAACCCAGCTTCTTACATTTGGCCCACATTTAACTCATCTCAAACCCAGCTTCTTACATTTGGCCCACATAACCTTTACCTTAACTCATCTCAAACCTGGCTTGTTGCATTTGGGCCGTTTATGGCCCACATACATCTCATCGTTGCCGGAACTGAGCCATGAGTGCCGCATCAGGCACATATATGGCCCAGAACGGCTTACTATCTGGGTATACACACACAGAAAGAAACACAAACACAGACACAACATGTATAATTACATCTCAATCGAGGATGAAACTCCTGAAGCCAATCGTGGCATTTCATGAAAAATTAGGCAGATCCATCAATCATCAGATGGTCAGATTCAATCACTTTATTGTTCAGTTCCAGATCAAGTCCCTGAGTCCCAGTGATTTACTTAACATGCATATTGCTGATGCACACACATGCTACAACATGCTAGTGTGTCCTGCGGTGCTACATGCTAACTGCATGCTAACTGCATGACGACACGTTACCTGTCTGTCAGTTAGTTGTGGGTCAGGGGGGAGGGGCTTTGTGGGCGGAGCTGGTCGACTCACCACTGACTGGACCAATGAGACGAACATGGAGCAACAAGAAAGTACAGAAAAAGCATCAGACTCCATTGAGAGAGAGAGAGAGAGAGAGAGAGAGAGTGAGAGAAAGAGAGAGAGAGACAGAGAGAGAGAGCGAGAGAAAGAGAGAGACAGAGAGAGAAAGAGAGAAAGAGAGAGACGGAAGCTCTTGTGTTGTACTGACACCCATTCACCCACTCACACGCACCCTGAAGGGGTTAAACATTCTGCCAACACCAAATGCATGCACGCACGCACGCACACGAACACACACACACACACACACACACACACACACACACACACACACACACACACACACACACAAACAGCTACTGATTAGTTTGAATGTGAATCAAGTCTACAGATGAACTTTCTTCCCTACTGACTAGACTGAGACACATGGCGGCTGGTACCTGGTTGGCTGGGGGATCAGGGGGGAGGGGCTTGGTGGGCGGTGCTGGGCGGGGCTTAGCCACCTGCGGCAGCATGGGTAAAAACATTGTAACATTTCAGTGACTGCTCCGGTGCAGGTTTGGATGCATGTGCTTTCTACTGAATTAACGGTGCAGCTTTGGATACATGAGCTTTCTGCCTTTAACACATTGGGGTAGTTGTACTCTTTTGCCACTGAATGGAATAATGTTATTCAGCTCTCTTTGCTGTATGCTGGTGACCCTGGACTAGGCCGACCCAGGGCGAACCAGCAAGTTACCTGTTGACCTTTCAGGACAGGGTCAGGGGGGAGGGGCTTAGAAGGAGGAGAAGGCCTGTCATGAACCTAATTGGAGAGAAACAGAGGAAGCAAAAGCACAGGGACAGCCAATGAAGATGCATGCATTAGACAGGAAGGGGGTTAAAAAGACATTCAGGTGTTACAACTGAAACCAGGAAGTAGTTGTTAGAGTAAATAGAAATGAGTCATTATTATTATTATTATTATTATTATTATTATTAATAATAATAATAATAATAATAATAATAATAATAATAATAATAATAATAATAATAATGTGGCCAGTATCAGACTCCAGTGTGAACTGGTCACGGTCCTGAACTGACCAGCATGCACAAAAGAACAATAAGAAAGAGGTCACACGCAGAACGCTACATCTAGAGAGACGTAAAAGTCGCGTGGATTCCGAATTGACTGAGGCCGCATTGCAAAAAATCAGACCTGTATCCGATTTAGTATCACATATGGAAGTGCCCCAAATCCGAATTGAAAAGATCGGATTCCATGTGATTTGTGCTGTTCACAATTATGATAAAAACAGACCTGAGTCACACATGAGCTAAGACCTGAGTCACACCTGAGTTAAAAATAATTGGATTTGGGCCCTTTTGCATGCGGTGTGACCATTGCCTTTGAGGGTGGGTTCTTGGTAGAAAAGAAACTAGGTGGAACACACATATTCATCTAGAAATTTACAATTTATTACAGCTAGACAAGAAACAGGAAGTGAGCCGTTTCAGTCTCCATGTCCCGTCCATATTACAGAGAAATGACTCGAGTGTCAGACAGTAAGCAGAGTGTTTGATTAACATACAGGAGCAGGGCTGAGGGGTGGAGTAGCTACCTTGTTGGAGGGCGGGGTCAGGGCGATGTCACTCTGTCTGTTCCACTGGTACCTTAGCGGACGCACCTGCTCGCCGTTTTGAGTGTCCACGCGCTCTGTGGCCGGCGTTCTGGAGAAAACACACACACCATGCAGGGAAAAGTTAGGAAGCTCAAACTAACATAACACACACCGTGCAGTGAAAAGTTAGGAAGCTCAAACTAACATAACACACACACCATGCAGGGAAAAGTTAGGAAGCTCAAACTAACATAACACACACACCATGCAGGGAAACGTTAGGAAGCTCAAACTAATATAACACACACACCATGCAGGGAAACGTTAGGAAGCTCAAACTAACATAACACACACAATGCAGGGAAAAGTTAGAAAGCTCAAACTAACATTACACACACACCGAACAGAGAAAAGTTAGGAAGCTCAAACTAACATAACACACACCGTGGAGGGAAAGGTTCAAAAGCTCTAAATTAACATAACACACACAGCATGAAGAAGAAAAGTTAAAAGGTTCTAAACTAACATAACACACACACCATGAAGAAGAGAAGGTAAGAAGTTCTAAACTAACATAAAACATGCACTTTGAAGAAGAGATGTTAAAAAAGCCTTCCTCCATTAGGCCCTTCCCTAAGCACCTCCCAGCCACTCCTATCCCCCTCCTCCTAGCAGGTCTTCACTGGTTGGAGGAGGGGAGGCCCTGGTTAGCATACGCTATCACTATGGACCGCAGTCACCACTAAGAACCAGACACCAGTCTGACTGCACTCTGTAGCAGGTAGCTAGCTAGCTAAGAACCAGACACCAGTATGACTGCACTCTGTAGCAGGTAGCTAGCTAGCTAAGAACCAGACACCAGTATGACTGCACTCTGTAGCAGGTACCTAGCTAGCTAAGAACCAGACACCAGTATGACTGCACTCTGTAGCAGGTAACTAGCTAGCTAAGAACCAGACACCAGTATGACTACACTCTGTAGCAGGCAGCTAGCTAGCTAAGAACCAGGCATCAGTATCACTGCACTCTGTGGCAGGTGGTGTAATCCAATGGTATGATTACCTACTGTCCTTTAATATTGATTAAAAATACTTTACTACAAAAATATATACACTTTTAGCACTACATATACCATAGTGGCTAGCTGGCTAAGTCTCACCAACAGGAAACAGCACCAGCCTATCACAGCACAGACCTAAAACTGAGACCAACAGGAAACACAGCAACAACCTATCACGGCACAGACCTAAAATTATGACCAACAGGAAACACAGCACCTGTCTATCACAGCACAGACCTAAAACTATGACCAACGGGAAACAGCACAGACATAAACTGAGCAGACCGTTGGGATTTGCACTGGGATATCTCCATCTGTTTCATATTCAAAAGTGACACCACATGTTTCAATTAAGGGCCGTTGCCTTAAGCAGGCATGCCGGGTCTACTCAGTTTCAAACGGACATCTGTGGTTCTGAGAGCTAAGTCACATTGAGCCAATCAGCCTCCTCTGGATCTCCCAGCTAGCAGCAGAAGCAGTACCTGGGGGTGAGGTCAGCGCTCACAGGCAAACCCCAGTCCTCACAGTCAGCCACGCTGACTCGACTGTTTGTTCAAAGATAGAGAAAAACACCTGATCATGTCCACACAGAGCTCTGATCTCCCTCAGCTACGCTAACCTCTATATAGACAGGTTCATCTTTGGCTAGGCTAACCTCTATATAGACCGGTTCATCTTTGGCTAAGCTAACCTCTATATAGACAGGTTCATCTTTGGCTACGCTAACCTCTATATAGACAGGTTCATCTTTGGCTACGCTAACCTCTATATAGACAGGTTCATCTTTGGCTAAGCTAAGATCTGTAAATACATCTTCTTCTTTGGCTATGCTAACATTTATATTGACAGGTTCATCTTTGGCTAAGCTAACATCTATTTAGGCAGGTTCATCTTTGGCTAAGCTAAGATCTGTAAATACAGGTTCACCTTTGGCTTAGCTACCACCTGTATAGACAGGTTCATCTTTGGCTAAACTATCCTCTATATAGACAGGTTCACCTTTGGCTAAGCTAACATTTATATATGAATGTGCTAACTATTGGTTGAGCAAACCTCGAGATGAATGTGAACTTTTCTCTTACCTAACATCTATATGAATGTGCTAACTTTTGGCTACGCTAGCATATATATGAATGTGCTAACGTTTTGCTAAGCTAACCTCTATTTGAATGTGCTAACATTTTGTTACGGTTACATCCCTTCGGATGCTAACTTTTGGTTATGCTAAACTTTCAGTGACCGTTACAACCTTTGACTTAAGATGTAGCTATGTGGGCAGAAAGATCAAACACTGTAGCAGTAAAGCATTTAGGTATAATTAGGCAACAACAAAATCATGTCTGCAACTTATACTCAATATACACTACTGGCCATTTTATTAGGTACACCTTGCTAGTACCGGGTCAGACCCCCTTTCGCCTTCAAAACTGCCTTAATTCTTCGTGGCATAGACTCAACAAGGTGATGGAAACATTCCTCAGAGATTTTGGTCCATATTGACATGATAGCATCACTAAGTTGCTGCAGATTTGTCGGCTGCACATCCATAATGCGAATCTCTCGTTCAGCCACATCCCAAAGGTGCTCGATTGGATTGAGATCTGGTGACTGTGGAGGCCATTTGAGTACAGTGAACTCATTGTCATGTTCAAGAAACCAGTTTGAGATGATAATAATAGTAATCTTTATTTGTATGGCGCATTTCATACAAGTGCAGCTCAATGTCCTCCTGATGGCAGCTGATTCTGGACTACTATCCATTCTCATTCAGAGACACCATTTCCCACTCCATTCTCCTCGACAGACTAAAAATTAGACTGGTTCCACTCCTATCTATCTGGCCGCACTCAGTTCATTCAATTAAAATCATTCACATCCCCCCCCTCCCCCCGTTCCTCCGGTGTTCCCCAGGGCTCCGTCCTTGGCCCCATCCTATTCATCATCTACCTCCTCCCACTTGGTCTGATCTTCCGCAAACACAATATCCATTTCCACTGTTACGCGGACGACACCCAGCTCTATGTTTCCTCCAAACCCTCTTCCACCTTCCCACCCCTCCTCCCTCTGTGCCTGCCTACAGGAAATCAAATCCTGGTTCACCTCAAACTTCCTCAAATTAAACGATAATAAAGCAGAGGTAGTCCTCATTGGCTCCAAGTCCACACTCAGCAAACTCCTTTAAACAAATAAAAAATATGATTGAAAATAGTAGAACTATGATTGTAAAACAGCATAAAATTACAAAGTATTTAGAAAACAATAATTATTAAAATAATATAAAAATAAAAATAGATAAAATGAAATAAAATTGTATTTAATAGAATACAGCTTAATTGTCACACATCTACCTTTAACTTTTAGCATATTTATACTTAATGTTTAATTAAAAGCCTTATTGAAAAGGTGCGTTTTAAGATCCTTTTTAAAAGCAATGACTGATTCAGCCTCACGAATATGGCTCGGAATGGAATTCCACAGTTTTGGGGCCAAATAGCTGAAAGATGCTTCTCCGCTCCTCTTATAGTTCACCTTGGGTATTACCAACAAAGAAGCATTGGAGGATCTAAGGGCCCTGCCAGGTACATAATCAACGAGGCAGTCTCTAATATAGGTTGGTGCCAACCCCTTTAGTGCTTTAAAGACCATTAAAATGACCTTAAAATCTATTCTATAGGATACAGGTAGCCAGTGGAGGCCATAGAGAACAGGGGAGATGTGCTCTCTCTTTTTAGTCCCAGTTAGAACTCTAGCTGCCGCATTCTGAACCATTTGAAGTTTTTGAATTGATTTGCTTGGTAAACCTGAGAACAAAGCATTGCAGTAGTCTAAACGACTTGAGATGAAAGCATGCATTAATTTTTCTGCATTTTTTTATGATAGAAATGGGCGCACTCTAGATATATTTCTTAGATGAAAAAAGGAGATCTTTCTAATAAGATTTATATGGGATTCAAAGCAAAGCTCAGAGTCAATAATTACTCCTAGGTTTCGCGCCTCGCTGGTGCACTGTATATTTAAGAGGCCCAACCTTGCAATAATGTGATCCCTCTGGCACTTTGGACCAAACACAATAACCTCGGTTTTATCATCATTTAATTTAAGAAAGTTCTGGGACATCCAAGATTTAATGCTTGTAAGACAGTTTGTTAGAGGGGAAAGACAATTTGGATCTTCTGAGTCAACAGATATGTACAGTTGAGTGTCATCTGCATAACTGTGAAATTTGACGCCATGTTCCCTGATGATTTGTCCTAGGGGTAACATGTAAAGCGAGAAAAGAATTGGCCCAAGGATTGAACCTTGCGGTACACCGCAGGTAATCTCTTTTAACTCAGAATTATGTTCTCCTAAGGTGACAGAGAATTTTCTCCCTGTTAGGTATGTCTTAAACCAATTTAAAACAGTATGTGATAGGCCACACCAGTTTGCCAGACGATGCAGAAGTATTTCATGGTCTATGGTATCAAAGGCAGCACTTATGTCTAAAAGAAGAAGAATGGTAACTTTTTTTGAGTCAATGTTTAATTTGAGGTCATTTACTACTTTAAGTAGGGCGGTTTCTGTGCTATGGCCAATACGAAAGCCTGACTGAAATTTCTCTAGAGTGCAGTTTTCCTGCATGTGATTGTAAAGATGTTCAAAAACTGCTTTTTCTAGTATTTTACTTAGGAAAGGTAAATTAGAAATCGGTCTGAAGTTATTGAATACGGTACTGTCTAATTTAGGTTTTTTAAGCAATGGCTTAATTAATGAAATTTTTAATGGCTCTGGAAAAATTCCTGTTTGTAATGAGCAGTTTACAATTTCCAGCACTTTAACTGATAGGCTGTTAAAAACATCCTTGAAGAACGATGTAGGAATGGGATCGAGTGAGCAAGTTGAAGATTTCATTTTAGTAACTATTTTATCTAGTGAACTACCAGTTACTATCGGAAATGAGCTGAAATGTTTTAATGGTTTTATGAAAGGATGGTCTAATTCAGCATCATATTGTGTTCTCTGAATGCCTGACCTGATATTAAATATTTTTTCTTGGAAGAAAGATGAAAACTCTTCACATTTTGAGACAGAAACCTCACTTTGCCATTCTTTTGCCTGTTGAGGGTTTAGAATACGATCTATAGTAGAGAATAATATTCGCGGATTGTTTTCATTATCTTTAATAATTTTGGAAAAGTGGGCCTGTCTCTCTGTCCGAACCGCTTTATTATAGGTGGAGATGCGGTTCTGGAGTAAATTAAAATGCACCAGTAACTTTGTTTTTCTGTATTTTCGTTCTGCCTTTCGACAATCTCTTTTAAGATAACGTGTGGCCTCATTCTTCCAGGGCACATGGTAGTCACAACAAAGTTTCTTGTTTTTTTCGGGAGCTATAATGTCAAGGGCACCTCTCAGTGTAGAGTTGAATTGACTAACTGAATCATCTACAGGGCCATCTGTGGCTTTAACAGATAAGTTCATGAGCTCTGAGAACTGAGCTGCAGAGGAAGCATTTAAGAAACGCTTTTTGACCATCCTCTCAGTGGGTTTTTTCTGTACACATAACATACTATTGAAAAAAACACAGTAATGGTCAGAAATAGCTGTATCATTAATAGATGACACACCAACATCTAGTCCCAGAGATATCACTAAATCTAAGGTGTGCCCTCGGTTGTGCGTTGGGCCAGAGACATGTTGTGTACAATCTAATGATTGTAAGAGGTTCATAAAATCCTTGGCCCTACTGTCTGACAAATTGTCAACATGTAAATTGTAATCACCAACTAATAGCATCTTGTCATAATTTGTAAGTATCATTGACAACAATTCTGAGAATTCTTGTAGAAACAGTACACATTGTTTTGGTGGTCTATAGAGTAGTAACATTAACATTGGTTGCTGACATTCTAGGACTACAGCAAGATATTCGAATGAGCTAAAAGTACCATAGACTACTTCCTTGCTACTTAATGTATTTGATATTATGACAGCGACTCCTCCTCCCCTTTTCCCCTGTCTTGCAGTCTGATAAAAATTATAATTAGGGGGTGATGCTTCAATGAGAAGGGCTGGCCCATCAGATCCTAACCAGGTTTCTGTTAAAAACATACAGTCTAATTTGTTGTCAGAAATCAGATCGTTTATAAAAAACGTTTTGTTGGAGATTGATCTAACATTCAACAGTGCCATTTTTAGTCGCTCAGAGCTGTCCTGCAATACTTGTTTTAAGTTATTGGACCCCAGTACTTTAATTTTCAACAAATTATTGATATTTGACTTTTGTTGCATTTTGTAGCTAGTTGAAGTAAAGTATCTATCATACTGTGGTTTACGTTCATGGGAGATAACTGTATGAATTCGGTATTCTACTGGAGTGTGTAAATCTCCAAGGTAGGATTTCAAAGAAAACCCTCTTCCATATTTTTTGAGAGAATCCGACTACCAGCATTATTAGGATGCAATCCATCCCGTTTAAAAAATCTGGGACGTTCCCAGAAAAGGTCAAAGTTGTCAATAAAAGCAATGTTCATAGTGTCACAGGTGGCTTTAAGCCACCGATTAAGGGCTGCGAGACGACTGAATTTACCAGGGGCCCGCTTGTAGCAGGACAGTGGGCCTGAGATTGTAATGTTAATTGTTGTTTCAGTCAGTGTGTTTAAGAGTTTTTTAAATCTTCCTTTAAAACTTCAGATTGGCAGTCGGCTGTATCATAAAAGCCAACATGTACGATGATGTCACGCACGTTCACATATTTATCCAAAACAGTAGGGAGACGGCTGGTTATGTCCTTAACTCGTGCACCAGGATAAGAGTGGACTGTTGTTCGCCCCAGTCTAGGGCAATTGAGTTTCACATCCCTAACCATGGAATCTCCTATCACCAACATAGATGTTGTCACGTCCTTTGGATGTGGGGTTGGTGAACGAGATGGTGATCTTAGGGCACTGTATCGGTTAGAAGTCCTCACCCCCGATTCCCGGTGAGCTGGCAGGTTCTGGTCATCTGAGAGTTTAATGTGCCTTTTTGTCCTCGGCTGCCGGTCAGCTGGCAGGTGGTCATCAGAGCGCTTGTGTTGCCTTTTCCTTACTTTGCTCCATCCTTGTTCGATAGGTGTTGAGCAGGCAGAGTTGGTTCGGCGCCTTCGACCCTTTTCAGTTGATTGGGACAGGTGTGGGTAATCCTCGATGGTGAAAAGTTTCACAGGCTGTTTTTGTGTAATCACAGATGGTCCGGGAGCTGAGTGTATTGTGCTGCAATCAGCCATGTTTGTTGGGCATGCCATTGTTGTGTTAAAGAGTCCTTGAAGCTTGGAATTGTCTTTAAGCAGTGTGTTACACTGCTTTAAGGTCTTTATTTCATTATGGAGCTTGATTATTATTCCCCTAAGATCGTTGATCTCTCTGCATTTTTCACACATGTGGACAACTTCGAAATTTAAAAGCTCAACCATTGTAAACATGTCGCATATTTCACATTTCATGGCTCGGTGGTTATCTAAAAAATTATGGAATGCGGTGATGTTGATGCTATACTCCCTTTATTTGGTGAAAGATCCATTTTGCTGAGTATTTCATCCATCTCCAGTCTCCTGGCAGCTTTATGTAAAAACTATCAAAGATTAAGCTTTAAATGCTGGCGTATTGGTTCAAATGTCGCAGCAGAAATCGAGACTCATCAGACCAGGCAACATTTTTACAATCTTCTATTGTCCAATTTTGGTGAGCCCGTGCAAATTGTAGCCTCAGTTTCCTGTTCTTAGTTGACAGCAGTGGCACCCGGTGTGGTCTTCTGCTGCTGTAGCCCATCTGCTTCAAGGATTGACGTGTTGTGCGTTCAGAGATGGTCGTCTGCATAAATCACCTTTCTTCCCCATTCTGATGCTCTGTTTGAACTTCACCAGGTCGTCTTGACCATGTCAACATGCCTTAATGCATTGAGTTGCTGCCATGCGACTGGCTGATTAGATATTTGCATTAACGAGCAGTTGAACAGGTATACCTAATAAAGCGGCCAGTGAGTGTATGTAACCAGTAAAGCAACCATTTACCACCAGCATGCCCCTGCTAAGGCCTTTGGCTCACCGGTTCTGATGCCGCGAGCCTGTTTTGTGGAAGGGGCTGCCAGTACCCAGGCACAGGAGACTGCGACGGCAGCGGGGAAAACGCAGAGCGAGGAAGAGCAGTACCACGGGCAGGACGAAGAGGAAGATGACCAGCAGGGCTACACGAACCGGGTCAGAGTCTGAAACACACACCAGGTCAGAGTCTAAAACACACACACACTGGGTTAAAGTCTGAAACACACACACACACACACACACACACACACGTGGTGTGGGTCACAGGTTGGGTACCTCGGGGTGCCCTAGCAGGCCCACTATCCACACTGCCTCCATGGCCCGCATAGCGACAGTCTGGGGGGGCCCAGCCCACCTCACAGTGACAGTTCTTATTGCTGTTGCACACCTGAGAGAGAGAAAGAGAGAGAGAGAGAGAGGGGGGCATGATTTACTAAAGGGAACAGAAACCAAACCTTCTGTCTCTACTAACCAGACCATAGGATCATCTGTCTGTCTCTACTAACCAGACCATAGGATCATCTGTCTGTCTCTACTAACCAGACCATAGGATCATCTGTCTGTCTCTACTAACCAGACCATAGGATCATCTGTCTGTCTCTACTAACCAGACCATAGGATCATCTGTCTCTACTAACCAGACCATAGGATCATCTGTGTCTCTACTAACCAGACCACAGGATCATCTGTCTGTCTCTACTAACCAGACCATAGGATCATCTGTCTGTCTCTACTAACCAGACCATAGGATCATCTGTCTCTACTAACCAGACCATCATCTGTGTCTCTACTAACCAGACCACAGGATCATCTGTCTGTCTCTACTAACCAGACCATAGGATCATCTGTCTGTCTCTACTAACCAGACCATAGGATCATCTGTCTGTCTCTACTAACCAGACCATAGGATCATCTGTCTGTCTCTACTAACCAGACCATAGGATCATCTGTCTGTCTCTACTAACCAGACCATAAGATCATCTGGCAGACTATTCCTTTCCACCCTCTACCTGTCTGTCCCTCCAATTTCTACCTCCTAACCTGTCTGTCTCTCCTCTCCACACAGACAGTTCTAGAGACTCACCCCATGGCCGTTACACTTGCTGTGACACTCCTCCACTCCAAACACCGACACATCCTGGCACTTCTGCTGCACACACGCCTTAAACACAACACAGAAACACATCCTGGCACTTCTGCTGCACACACGCCTTAAACACAACACAGAAACACATCCTGGCACTTCTGCTGCACACACGCCTAAAACACAACACAGAAACACATCCTGGCACTTCTGCTGCACACACGCCTAAAACACAACACAGAAACACATCCTGGCACTTCTGCTTCACACACGCCTAAAACAAAAGCTGCTGGTTAACCCAGACATACATCACAGCTCAATGTAACACAAGCTGCTGGTTAACCCAGACATACATCACAGCTCAATGTAACACAAGCTGCTGGTTAACCCAGACATACATCACAGCTCAATGCAACACAAGCTGCTGGTTAACCCAGACATACATCACAGCTCAATGCAACACAAGCTGCTGGTTAACCCAGACATACATCACAGCTCAATGCAACACAAGCTGCTGGTTAACCCAGACATACATCACAGCTCAATGCAACACAAGCTGCTGGTTAACCCAGACATACATCACAGCTCAATGCAACACAAGCTGCTGGTTAACCCAGACATACATCACAGCTCAATGCAACACAAGCTGCTGGTTAACCCAGACATACATCACAGCTCAATGCAACACAAGCTGCTGGTTAACCCAGACATACATCACAGCTCAATGTAACACAAGCTGCTGGTTAACCCAGACATACATCACAGCTCAATGTAACACAAGCTGCTGGTTAATCCAGACATACATCACAGCTCAATGTAACACAAGCTGCTGGTTAACCCAGACATACATCACAGCTCAATGTAACACAAGCTGCTGGTTAACCCAGACATACATCACAGCTCAATGCGGTTTCTCAGAATACACAGTCAGCTTGTACTCTTGACTTAGACTCTAAGTTAGTGGGAGCCATCCCTTACATTTGATTATACATCTATCTGGCCTCAGAGCCTTTGAATCCTTATTGCACTGTCCTTTCATAGACAGTGTGTGGTGAGCGCAGTACCTTGGCTGGCCCACAGGAGGAGCCCTGGGCCACCGTGGCCGGGTCGGAGACGTCATCCCCCAGGTCAAAGTAGGTCCCCCTGCAGATAAAGTCACTGTGGTTCAGATGCACCTTGGTGGTGAGGATCTCTGCGCTGGTGCCCAGCAGGGGGCGATCACTGCCCCCCTGACACTGGATACGACCACAGTAGAAGTCCCTGCCAGGATCACAACAAAACCTCCATCAATCTAAGAAGATGTTAGCCGGGTGTTCATTATCACATTGAGTAGGTGATTTATGTGTTAATACACTGAGTAGGTGATTTATGTGTTAATACACTGAGTAGGTGATTTATGTGTTAATACACTGAGTAGGTGATTTATGTGTTAATACACTGAGTAGGTGATTTATGTGTTATCACATTGAGTAGGTGATTTATGTGTTATCACATTGAGTAGGTGATTTATGTGTTAATACACTGAGTAGGTGATTTATTCGACTAAAGATGGTTTCATGGAAGTAATAAAGAAATAATAGCAGCAAAAATAACAAGTTGATTTGATATATTATTAATCACTGAAACTGTGTTGTGAACCCCTGGTACATACGAGCTGGAACAGGCGATGTAGGATCCGTTGGCCCGCTGGCCACAGTTGCCGTACTTGTTGCCTTGTTTGTTGACGGAGGAGAAGCAGACGGGTGGGGCCTTGGTAGCATCTGGGAGGCACAGGAGACAACAAGCAAACACACCTTAACTGTCTCCTCCAATCAAACAGCAGAGAAACACCTTAACTGTCTCCTCCAATCAAACAGCAGAGAAACATCTTAACTGTCTCCTCCTATCAAACAGTAGAGAAACACCTCAACTGTCTCCTCCTATCAAACAGTAGAGAAACACCTCAACTGTCTCCTCCAATCAAACAGCAGAGAAACACTTTAGCCGCGTCCTCCAATCAGCAGAGGGTGTTTGAGGGGTGTATGT
>JAPMUY010008510.1:0-2500 GCA_026901105.3 Galaxias olidus | reverse complement strand
GAGAGGTTAGTGTTCTTAGCTGAGTGGATGGTGTTGTTAGCTGAGTGGTTAGTGTTGTTAGCTGAGAGGCTAGGGTTTTTAGCTGAGAGGCTAGTGTTTTTAGCTGAGAGGCTAGTGTTGTTAGCTGAGAGGTTAGTGTTCTTTGCTGAGTGGTTAGTGTTGTTAGCGGAGTGGTTAGTGTTGTTAGCTGAGAGGCTAGTGTTGTTAGCTGAGATGATAGTGTTGTTGCTCTTACGTCCAGCAGACCACAGTCACACTGCTTACGTAGAGCCCCCCAGCAGCTTCTGAGGGGCATTGAACAGACACATGCCCCCTCCATGGAGCAGGCTGAGGGATGTTCTGCTCTTGACTGCTGCCCCGGCATGAACAGACCACAAAGATCACCACCACCACCAGGCTAAAGATCACCACCACCACCAGCCTTAAGATCACCAACACCACCAGCCTGAAGATCACCACCACCACCAGCCTTAAGATCACCAACACCACCAGCCTGAAGATCACCACCACCACCAGCCTGAAGATCACCACCACCACCAGCCTTAAGATCACCAACACCACCAGCCTGAAGATCATCACCACCACCACCAGCCTAAAGATCACCACCAGCCTTAAGATCACCAACACCACCAGCCTGAAGATCATCACCACCACCACCAGCCTAAAGATCACCACCAGCCTTAAGATCACCAACACCACCAGCCTGAAGATCATCACCACCACCACCAGCCTAAAGATCATCACCACCACCACCAGGCTAAAGATCACCACCACCAGCCTGAAGATCACCACCAGCCTGAAGATCACCACCAGCCTGAAGATCGCCACCAGGCTAAAGATCACCACCAGCCTAAAGATCACCACCAGCCTAAAGATCACCACCAGCCTAAAGATCACCACCACCACCAGCCTGAAGATCACCACCACCACCATGCTAAATATCACCACCACCACCCTGAAGATCACCACCACCAGCAGCCTGAAGATCACCACCACCAGCAGCCTGAAGACCACCACCACCAGCAGCCTGAAGATCACCACCACCCCCAGCAGCCTGAAGACCACCACCAGCAGCAGCCTGAAGATCACCACCACCAGCAGCAGCCTGAAGATCACCACCACCACCAGCAGCCTGAAGATCACCACCACCACCACCAGCCTGAAGATCACCACCACCAGCCTGAAGATCACCACCAGCCTAAAGATCACCACCAGCCTGAAGATCACCACCACCAGCCTGAAGATCACCACCAGCCTGAAGATCACCACCAGCCTGAAGATCACCACTACCAGCCTGAAGATCACCACCAGCCTGAAGATCACCACTACCAGCCTGAAGATCACCACCAGCCTGAAGATCACCACCAGCCTGAAGATCACCACTACCAGCCTGAAGATCACCACCAGCCTGAAGATCACCACCAGCCTGAAGATCGCCACCAGCCTAAAGATCACCACCACCACCAGCCTAAAGATCACCACCACCACCATGCTAAATATCACCACCACCACCCTGAAGATCACCACCAGCCTGAAGACCACCACCACCCCCAGCCTGAAGATCACCACCACCACCATGCTAAATATCACCACCACCACCCTGAAGACCACCACCAGCAGCAGCCTGAAGATCACCACCACCACCAGCCTGAAGATCACCACCAGGCTAAAGATCACCACCACAGAGAGAGAGAGAGAGTGTGCGTGAGCGTGTGCGTGCGCGTGCGCGTGTGTGCGTGTGTGTGTTACCCGGTGGAGGGCTCCATAATGCACCCCCCCATGCGGGGCTCGTTCTGACACTGGCAGCGGCGCTCAGCCGTGTCGTGGCTCATCCCCAGGTTGTGCCCCAGCTCGTGGGCCACCGTGGAGGCCACGCCCAGCACGCTCACCAGGTGGTCCTGGGGATGGAGTACAGAAAACTGAATACAGTATTAGAACCCTAACACTGAATACAGTATTAGAACCCTAACACTGAATACAGTATTAGAACCCTAACACTGAATACAGTATTAGAACCCTAACACTGAATACAGTATTAGAACCCTAACACTGAACACAGTATTAGAACCCTAACACTGAACACAGTATTAGAACCCTAACACTGAACACAGTATTAGAACCCTAACACTGAACACAGTATTAGAACCCTAACACTGAATACAGTATTAGAACCCTAACACTGAATACAGTATTAGAACCCTAACACTAACACAGTATTATAACCCTAACACTGAATACAGTATTAGAACCCTAACACTGAATACAGTATTATAACCCTAACACTGAATACAGTATTAGAACCCTAACACTGAATACAGTATTAGAACCCTAACACTGAATACAGTATTATAACCCTAACACTAACACAGTATTAGAACCCTAACACTGAATACAGTATTAGAACCCTAACACTGAATACAGTATTAGAACCCTAACACTGAATACAGTATTAGAACCCTAACACTGAATACAGTATTAGAACCCTAACACTGAAAACAGT
>JAPMUY010008506.1:67500-69835 GCA_026901105.3 Galaxias olidus | reverse complement strand
CTGTCACAATAGGATATAGCCTACTAACACAATAGAACTGTACATGGATAGCCTACTAACACAATAGAACTGTACATGGATAGCCTACTAACACAATAGAACTGTCCATGGAACCTACTAACACAATAGAACATGCATGGATAGCCTACTAACACACTGTCCATGGATAGCCTACAATAGAACTGTACATGGATAGCCTACTAACACAATAGAACTGTACATGGAACCAGGTACATTAACACACTAACACAATAGAACTGTACATGGAACCAGGTACATTAACACACTAACACAATAGAACTGTACATGGATAGCCTACTAACACAATAGAACTGTACATGGATAGCCTACTAACACAATAGAACTGTACATGGATAGCCTACTAACACAATAGAACTGTACATGGATAGCCTACTAACACAATAGAACTGTACATGGATAGCCTACTAACACAATAGAACTGTACATGGATAGCCTACTAACACAATAGAACTGTACATGGATAGCCTACTAACACAATAGAACTGTACATGGAAAGCCTACTAAGACAATAGAACTGTACATGGATAGCCTACTAACACAATAGAACTGTACATGGATAGCCTACTAACACAATAGAACTGTCCATGGATAGCCTACTAACACAATAGAACCATACTGTACAGAATTGTTTGCCCCCCCCCCTACAGAACGGTTTGATCCATTGTACTGTTAAAGTGAGACTGTGTCCCCCCCCCCTACAGAACGGTTTGATCCATTGTACTGTTAAGTGAGACTGTGTGTCCCCCCCCCCCTTCAGAATGGTTTGATCCATTGTACTGTTAAAGTGAGACTGTGTCCCCCCCCCCCCTACAGAACGGTTTGATCCATTGTACTGTTAAAGTGAGACTGTGTGTCCCCCCTTCAGAATGGTTTGATCCATTGTACTGTTAAAGTGAGACTGTGTCCCCCCCGACCCCCCCCCCCTACAGAACGGTTTGATCCATTGTACTGTTAAAGTGAGACTGTGTCCCCCCCCCTCTTCAGAATGGTTTGATCCATTGTGCTGTTAAAGTGAGACTGTGCCCCCCCCCCCCCCCTACAGAACGGTTTGATCCATTGTACTGTTAAAGTGATACTGTGTCCCCCCCCCTCTTCAGAATGGTTTGAACGCCCTGCATCTGGCCTCAAAGGAGGGGCATGTGGAGGTGGTTGCCGAGCTACTGAAGCTGGGAGCCAATGTGGACGCAGCCACAAAGGTAAGTTCCGCCTACTCCACCGACTCTTACGACACGACGAGACAAACTCTACTTGCGCTGCAACTCCACATTCAACTGTGGCCTTAAAAAATGGTGTGCTGGTCATGTATTTTTCCCAGCTCCTGTTTTTAAAAGAGAAAGGAGAGAGAACGATGGAGTCTGGGAAATGTGTTTCTAACAGAGAAAGGCGAGAGGACACTGGTGTTGGGGTAATTCATATTTTGAACAGAGAAGGTATTAGAAGGTATTAGAAGGTATTAGAAGTATTCTTCTGTAAGTCTTGTTAGTCTGGAGAACAGGTAGACCACTGCACCAGGATCAGCACTCCCTGCGTCACCGAGGTCGTCTTATTAGCTGACTCTGGGAGAGGTCTGGACTCATTCCCGAGTCTGGAATATCCCAAACACACCCCTCACCAATGCTGCAGTGGTATTAGCTGACTCTGGGAGAGGTCTGGACTCATTCCCGAGTCTGGAATATCCCAAACACACACCCTCACCAATGCTGTAGTGGTATTAGCTGACTCTGGGAGAGGTCTGGACTCATTCCCGAGTCTGGAATATCCCAAACACACCCCTCACCAATGCTGTAGTGGTATTAGCTGACTCTGGGAGAGGTCTGGACTCATTCCCGAGTCTGGAATATCAAAAGCACACCACTCACCAAAGCTCAACAGGAATGATCTGACTATGGGAGAGGTCTGGACTCATTCCCGAGTCTGGAATATCCCAAACACACCCCTCACCAATGCTGTAGTGGTATTAGCTGACTCTGGGAGAGGTCTGGACTCATTCCCGAGTCTGGAATATCCCAAACACACCCCTCACCAATGCTGCAGTGGTATTAGCTGACTCTGGGAGAGGTCTGGACTCATTCCCGAGTCTGGAATATCCCAAACACACCCCTCACCAATGCTGTAGTGGTATTAGCTGACTCTGGGAGAGGTCTGGACTCATTCCCGAGTCTGGAATATCCCAAACACACCCCTCACCAATGCTGTAGTGGTATTAGCTGACTCTGGGAGAGGTCTGGACTCATTCCCGAGTCTGTAATATCCCAAACACACCCCTCACCAATGCTGTAGTGGTATTAGCTGA
>JAPMUY010008506.1:57500-62500 GCA_026901105.3 Galaxias olidus | reverse complement strand
AGATTATACACATGGAATGTACAGTAGATTATACACATGGAATGTACAGTAGATTATACACATGGAATATCCAGTATTTTATACACATGGAATGTACAGTAGATTATACACATGGAATGTACAGTAGATTATACACACGGAATGTACAGTAGATTATATACATGGAATGTACAGTAGATTATATACATGGAATGTACAGTAGATTATATACATGGAATGTACAGTAGATTATATACATGGAATAGTACCAGTAGTACCAGTAGTACCAGTAGTACCAGCAGTACCAGTTGTACCAGTAGTACCAGTTGTACCAGTAGTACCAGTTGTACCAGTAGTACCAGTAACAGTACCGGTAGTACCAGTAACATGGTTCTCTGCCTGTAGGATGGGTTCACCCCGCTGGTGGTAGCTCTAATAACAATACCAGTAGTACCAGTGACAGTAACAGCTCCAGTAGTACCAGTAGTACCAGTAACAGCACCAGTTGAACCAGTAACAGTACCAGTATTACCAGTATCAGTACCAGTTGTACCAGTAACATGGCTCTCTGTCTGTAGGACGGGTTCACCCCGCTGGCGGTGGCTCTGCAGCAGGGACACGATCAGGTGGTGTCCCTCCTCCTGGAGAACGATACTAAGGGCAAGGTGAAAGGAAACACATTCAAAAACTGTATTATCAATATTAATATTAGTATTATTATCATTATTATTATTATGATGTTTATTGTAATAATAATTATTATTATTATTATGATTATTATGAAGGTCCAACTGCCGGCCCTGCACATCGCAGTATTATTATTATTATTATTAATATTATTATTATTATTATTATTATTATTATTATTATTAATATTGTTATGATGATTATTATGAAGGTCCGACTGCCGGCCCTGCACATCGCAGCGCGCAAGGACGACACGAAGGCCGCTGCCCTGCTGCTCCAGAACGACCACAACGCTGACGTAGAGTCTAAGGTGAGGACACACTCCCTCTTCCTCCTCCTCCTCTTCATCTAACCCTAACCCTGCTGCTCCAGAACGACCACAACGCTGACGTAGAGTCTAAGGTGAGGACACACTCCCTCTTCCTCCTCCTCCTCTTCATCTAACCCTAACCCTGCTGCTCCAGAACGACCACAACGCTGACGTAGAGTCTAAGGTGAGGACACACTCCCTCTTCCTCCTCCTCCTCTTCATCTAACCCTAACCCTGCTGCTCCAGAACGACCACAACGCTGACGTAGAGTCTAAGGTGAGGACACACTCCCTCTTCCTCCTCTTCATCTAACCCTAACCCTGCTGCTCCAGAACGACCACAACGCTGACGTAGAGTCTAAGGTGAGGACACACTCCCTCTTCCTCCTCCTCCTCTTCATCTAACCCTAACCCTGCTGCTCCAGAACGACCACAACGCTGACGTAGAGTCTAAGGTGAGGACACACTCCCTCTTCCTCCTCCTCCTCTTCCTCCTCTGCTTCTCTCCTCTCCTCCTTCTCTCCTCCGTCTCTCCTCTACTCCTCTCTCCTTTCACGTGCTGGAGTCCTAGGTGAGGACACTCCCTCCTTTCTTTCTCTCTCTCTACCCTTACTCTCCTCCTTTCTTTCTCTTCAGGCCTATTTGACTGTACTGGATCTGCCCCATTGTGATTTGTAGTTCAATTTAAATAAGTCATACAGTTCACTACTGTCCTTCATAGAACAAGCAGAGGAAATGCAAAGTAAATGCATCCAGCCTTGTTAGCTAGCCATCTTAAATAAGAGGATGCTGGACCTCTAGCGTCAGCGCGCTAATAGCTTGTTTGGTTTGCAGCTTCTTACCGCGACATCACTAATGCTCCCCGTTGACAAGCAGCCATGAGCCTTTCTCTTCTTTTCTACTCCTTTTTCTTTCCTGAGCTCCTTGGCGCCCTCTGCTGCCCCCTTGTGTTTTTCTGCTCACTAACAGCTGGTTTTCTCCTCTCCTGGCTGGCTCTGTAGATGATGGTGAATAGGACCACAGAGGTATATACATGTACTCTGTACAACCCTCACTCTATCCATCGCTGCCTACAAAATAGAAAAGAAAAAAAAACAGAAAAAAAACTACAACTCCCTACAGTAGTGTTGCTGCAGCCCCTTCCCTCTTCTTTCTGTTTTTTTTAAATAAACTCCTCCCATTGCTTCATTCATGTAGTGTCAATCTCTTGACGTAGATGTACGGTAGATAGAGCAGGAATGAAACAGCATGTTTACAGATCTAGACTGTGACGCTCTGCAGCTGGAGGCATTAAGGGTTCTGGAGAGTCCAATCACAGATCAAATGGTTTCATTAAAACTTAATCACTGTACAAAGCACAGGTCAATTACAATGAAATGAAGTTTGGTCGACTCCCAGCATACAGTGCAAGTAGCTACAGTGCAGTAGCTATTTCCTCCCAAAGATTTGATCTTGATTTTATTAAAGAGACTCTGAGATGTAATCGTTCTACAGTACCTGGTTATTGGTATGATTTCCATTTACAGATTGCATCATATGTGTTTAATATGTAACAGAAATACTCCCAGATATGAAAAGCCTACCGGCCCAGGAGCAGAACTGCCCTGGCTGCTGTGGACAGGACAGCAGAGAACCCATTACGGGCTGCCTGCTGCTAAAAGCATGAGAGGGAATTCTGCTCTGCAAAGCAAAACAACATCCAGTTATAAAGGAACCCAGCCTCCTAGCACCAGGGAAACAGTCTAATGAGTTAGCATTTAGCATTTAGCTTTGAACCCCCAGTCTGTCTGGCCTGTGCATGGGGGAGTAGCTGCTAGCTGTCCAGCTAGCTCTTACCCATTTCCATGCTAACGGAAGGACCCTTCTCTTCCCTTCCTGTAGCACTGAAGGCAGGATTTATGGGCTGCCCTCTGTGAATGCCTGCTTTGGTTGGCATGGCTGCAGCTTTCAAGCTGCCTTGATTGACGACCTGCTTTGTGTGTCTCAGAATAGTCTGCATGGTGACAGGACAGTGCATTTCCCTCCCGTTTGAGGAAAGTGGGGTTCATTTATTTCAGGCCACGTGATCACTCTTCCGGAAGACTATTTATAAATGGAATGTGCACAAACGGATGATGTGTTTTTGGGTGTCCTCTAGATTCTATTTTTAAACATTTAATAAAAGGTGTGAACCTCTACAGTTACAGTTCATCCATCTCCCTCCTCACACCTGCCCTGACAGATGATTGGCTGTTCAATCTGTCAGTCTCCAGTCATTGGACAGCATTGTTTGAGATTCCTTCCCTGATTGGATGGCTTGCTTTGTCTTCCTGTTTCTCTTTGACAGCAAGATTGAATCAAGATTTTATGTTTTTTGTTGTTTTGTTTTGTTCTATGTCAAATTCATGTTTATTAGTAATAGGACAGTGAAATGTTCTGTTATAACTATTAATTTTGATAGCATGCCTGTAGTTTTTCATAGTTTACAAAGTAGTTATTTGGTGTTACAATGACTACAGTTTCTGCAGTTCATCTCTCCTGTAGCTTCAGTGATATCCTGTTAAATGTTGGTATCATGAGAAACCATTTCAACACATAAACACAGTGGACAGAACGGCTTCCTCAGAGCATTTGAGTTCAGCACAGATTATATTTTTAATCTGCTGGGATTATTCAAACTAAAGTGACATAATTCCCTTTTAAACCAGTGAATGTTGGGGTGTTGTGTAGATGTTTCCTCTATAACCAGTAAATGTTGGGATGTTGTGTAGACGTTCCTTCTATAACCAGTGAATGTTGGGATGTTGTGCAGATGTTTCCTCTATAACCAGTGAATGTTGGGGTGTTGTTGAAAGACTCTCTCTGCACAACAAGACCAGTCATGTCAGAGTGATGATGCCTGTTTGAGTGTTCATCTATAGAACTGGACTACATACAGTACATAGACAGACTATATGGACAGACTATATATACTGTAAATATACACTATGTCTACCATCTTAGTTATCAGCTCTAACGTCTGTTCTGTCTGGATGCGTTTTTCTTTTGTGTGTTGTCTCTACCTCTGTGTGTGTGTGTGTGTGTGTGTGTGTGTGTGTGTGTGTGTGTGTGTGTGTGTGTGTGTGTGTGTGTGTGTGTGTGTGTGTGTGTGTGTGTGTGTGTGTGTGTGTGTGTGTGTGTGTGTGTGTGTGTGTGTGCGCGGATGTGTGTGTGTGTGTGTGTGTGTGTTTCCCTCTCAGAGTGGCTTCACCCCGCTCCACATCGCTGCTCACTATGGCAACATCAACGTGGCGACGCTCCTTTTGAACCGAGGGGCTGCTGTGGACTTCATGGCCAGGGTGAGTGTACAGCGCTCTCTGGTGGACAGGCAGTGTAACAGCACTCTTTTAAACCACTACAGAGACAGTATGTACGTACGTAGGGCGATTGCATTGCTGAGATGCTGTCACGTGCATAGAAACCAGGCCAATCAGACATGTAGTGATTAACCCATTGGATAATTGAGTGTTATCCAGTTATTTGTTTTGGATAATTGAGTGTTATCCAGTTGTTTGTTTTGATGTGAGAAAAGGCAGACACCGTCCAACAACGTCCAACCTCATGTCTGAGTCTCAGCTCAACAATAGATATCAGCTAATAAGATACAGTGGAACCATGTAATTATACTAAACAGCTGCGTTTGTCTTTGTGTGCCTGTGTGTGTGTGTGTGTGGAGGGGGGGGGGGGGGGTCGTGACTGGTGTTACTGTAGACAGTGATTATAGCTCTACAATACCCCTTAATAATGTAATTAAATAAATGTTATTTCCATTAGAGGGATCTTCATTTATTTACTGAAGACTTTATGGTCACCTGGTAAATTACTTAAATAGCTTTTAAACGAATATGATAAGAAATATAATAGAAATAGTCAAAGAACATTTATACTATTTTATTATAAATGTATGCAATGTTGTAATTTCTATCATTCAAATGAAAATCATATTCTGTCCTATACGTATTAAACTAAAATCACCAAATGTATCACACAAACCTCGCAGAGATGTA
>JAPMUY010008506.1:17500-47500 GCA_026901105.3 Galaxias olidus | reverse complement strand
TATAGAATCCTATCTACACTGCTATAATCTAGACCTTCATATAGAATCCTATCTACACTGCTATAATCTAGACCTTCATATAGAATCCTATCTACACTGCTATAATCTAGACCTTCATGTATAATCCTATCTACACTGCTATAATCTCGACCTTCATGTTTAATCCTATCTACACTGCTATAATCTAGACCTTCATATAGAATCCTATCTACACTGCTATAATCTAGACCTCCATGTATAATCCTGTCTACACTGCTATAATCTAGACCTTCATATAGAATCCTATCTACACTGCTATAATCTAGACCTCCATGTATAATCCTGTCTACTGTAGGGTTTCTGGTTCACTACTTATTGTGTGTAAATTACTCTTTATCAATTTTGTAGATTATAATATTAATTTATGAATTAATTGATAATCGATCAATTTGATATTAAATAATTAAGGGGGCACCACCCAAAGATTTAAGCTTATTGCATGGCTCGATGGGAAACCAGGTCTGATTTGGCATTAATTTAATAAGTAGGCCTAGTTGAAGTTTTAGTCTCAATTCTGAAGTAGTGACGTTCTAAGTTACGAGAATAAATGATTGTATGGAAACGAAGATATGACACAGCTGGGATTGGTTGCAAAGCAATTCTATTTATTTACTAGTCTAAAACACATGAAAATTACAGTACTACAAAGAATGACTAAATGATGACATTAATAAACTAAAGTGGTTAGTAGCTAAACATACACAGTATAACAGTTGAAATATTGATAAATTATGGTAAGCATAACACATCAGAAATTGTCTAAGCTTGAGCATCCAACGCTCAACGTTCGATAAGCATGGGTTACGTTACTGTGAGAAGAAAGGCGGAGCTGTGGCTCAAGGATTGGTCTTATTAGCGTGCAATTTGAGAAGTCCGTGGTTCCTTTGGTAAAGTTCTGAAAGTTAGTTCCTTGTTTGAATAAACATGGAACAGCAACGTGGGTTTTTGGTCTTCTTTGACGTGTTAATTGTGCGCTGGTTCAGTTTGAAAGTGTGCAAGGTTTTCCGGCCTTGTAGTGAGGAAAAAGGCCTAAAATCCTTTGTCCAAAGAGTTGCTTGCAGACACGTGGTCAAGGATTAAGTTTGGGTGCAAATTTTATCCTGTTAGAACGAGGTGGCCGACCAGGTTCTTGTGGATGTTAAAAAGCCACGTTTCCTGGTTCGAAAATCTATTTAAGCTAGTCTGAGAAGGGGTGTCCAAAAGGTGGCTGAGGTCACCTGATTGGCCACTGGTCAGGGACTAGAGGTGTAAATTATCTCACTGTATGAGATAAGGTTTTAAGCTTGATTAGCTCAAATCATTTTCTTTCTATTTATACCTGTATGCTAAGAATATGTTCCATATAAACGTTTGCAAAGTTTACAAAATATCATGGTGGACATTTGGATACCAAACATGACTAGGCTAATTATGTTAGTTAGCTTAGTAAAACAATACAAAATATATAATTATTACAAAATACAAACAATTGATGTTACAATTTCTTCTCATTGTCAATGTCCAATAATTTAATTGATTGTTCCTTTGCGACAGTTTCTTAATCCCAATTCATAAATCCTTAAAGTAGCAGTTGGAATTGCTGGAATAGAGTTAAGGTTTTATGACCCTTTGTGTTGAGAGACCATGCTTTGATTCTCTGGAATGAGGGGGATGGTTTGAGGATTGGTTTCCCTACACTACACTGCTATAATCTAGACCTTCATATAGAATCCTATTTACACTGCTATAATCTAGACCTTCATATAAAATCCCATCACTGCTATAATCTAGACCTTCATATAGAATCCTATCTACACTGCTATAATCTAGACCTTCATATAAAATCCCATCACTGTTATAATCTAGACCTCCATGTATAATCCTATCTACACTGCTATAATCTAGACCTTCATATATAATCCTGCACTGCTATAAATTAGCTGATCTGTTAGAAACCAGCTGATCTGTTAGGAACCGGCTGATCTGTTTGGAACCGGCTGATCTGTTTGGAACCAGCTGATCTGTTAGAAACCAGCTGATCTGTTTGGAACCAGCTGATCTGTTTGGAACCAGCTGATCTGTTTGGAACCAGCTGATCTCTGGACATCTGATGATGATGCGTTTCAATCCTGACTATCTAAAATAAAAGAAGCTGCTGTCTCATGTTGATGATGCATTTCCTGTCCCCCTCCAGAAAGGTTTCAGTCCTCTCCATGTAGCAGCCAAGTACGGGAAGATTGAGGTGGCCAGCCTCCTGCTTCAGAAGAGAGCTCCACCGGACGCTGCTGGAAAGGTAGGGAGGGAGGGAGGGAGGGAGGGAGGGAGGGAGGGAGGAAGGGAGGGAGAGTAGGAGGAAGAGCAGTAGAAGGAGAGAATTCCTTAAATAAACTCTGTTGTTTATTTGTGTGTGACTCTTGTTGAGGCAGTTTGTTATTTAGAACAATGCTCTAGAGACAGCTAGTCAACAAGACAAAAGCTACTGGGGTTTAAATATAATACTCTAGTCTGGAAGAGACAGGGTTGAAGTTTGAAGAATCAGTCGACTGAGTGTGAGGGAATCAGCCAATCAGGCGCAGGCTCCTCTTCCTGTTCCACAGTCAGCTGTGATCTGTCTGAAGTCCTCCTCCTGTAGCAGACACACACTGTGTTAAGTACCTAAACACACACTCACAGATAGAGGGCTAGATCTGAAATTTTGTCTGAAGCACACACCTTTGGGGAGAGGCACACTCTCTTTCTGAAGTACAGACTGCAGGTGCTAATTACATCTTAGAGCAGCCTGTGTGTGTGTGTGTGTGTGTGTGTGTGTGTGTGTGTGTGTGTGTGTGTGTGTGTGTGTGTGTGTGTGTGTGTGTGTGTGTGTGTGTGTGTGTGTGTGTGCGCGTGCGTGCGTGCGTGTGTGTGTGTGTGTGTGTGTGTGTGTGTGTGTGTGTGTGTGTGTGTGTGTGTGAGAGAGAGCGAGTGTGTGGATGTTTAATATATCACATCGACAGCAAAACAATAACTATCCTGCTTTACGCTTCCGGGGGGTGTCACGCTTAATTGAATCCCCGTCTCTTCATTTTGTGAGGCCACTCAGAAGCACAAAGTCCCTGTGTGTTTCTAGAGGTTGATTTTAACAACAAAAGCAGAACGTGAATGTCATGTACGTCCTACATTTCTGGTAAAGTTTTCTGCTGACAGACCAGACATTCAGAGGTCATAATCCCTCTGCTGATCTCTCAGTGTTTCTAGAACCTGCTGCTTTTTGCTTCTGGTGTGGTTGCTTTCTCTAACTGATAACATATGATTCATCCTGCATGCTGGTGTCACATCATAATCTGTCCCTCTCTCAGTGGAGTCCATTAAACCAACCATTCAGTTCCACTTCTGTCCATTCATGTTGTGTAAGTGGTTTTCTGGCATTAAACATCTAGCTGTGCGCTGGTGATCTGAGTCCCTCTAACATAGCGTCATGTCCTGCATGCGTGTGTGTGTGTGTGTGTGTGTGTGTGTGTGTGTGTGTGTGTGTGTGTGTGTGTGTGTGTGTGTGTGTGTGTGTGTTTTAGAGTGGTCTAACTCCACTGCATGTAGCTGCTCACTACGATAATCAGAGAGTGGCTCTGCTTCTGCTGGATCAGGGGGCGTCTCCACATGCTGCTGCCAAGGTACACACACACACACACACACACACACACACACACACACACACACACACACACACACACACAGTCACATATACACACACACACACACACACACACACACACACAGTCACATATATACACACACACACACACACACACACACACACGCACACACAGATACACACACACACACAGAGATATACACACACACACACACTCACAGATACACACACACACACACATAGACACTCAAACACACACACTCACACCCACACACACACACACACAAACACACACACTCTGAGATATACACGCACGCGCACACACACTCATGAATGCCGATACACACAGATACACACACACACACGCTCACACACACCCATTCACACACAAATACTCGCACACACACAGACACACGCACACAGTAATTGGCATCCACGTAACCTATGACCTTTGACTTTTTCTAACAGTCTAATTGAAACGTTCCTAATGCATTTCAGCAAATCATCTCCATACTTTCAGTGTATTTGTGTGTGTATCCATTGTGCGTTGGCTTACATACTGTAAATGTGTGTGTGCGTGAGTCCGTTGTGTTAGCTTGTGCTTTTGCTCTTTTCCTGTGTTCATCTTTCATAGCAGCCATGATGGATGTTTGCTTTCAGACACAAATGTTTTGGTCTCATAGTTCCACTACTAATGTTCGCATACCAACGGTTTGTTCAAATCTTATCAAGAGTTTCAAAACGCTGTTCCACAGTGAAAGCTGGTACTGTGTCATAACAGCTTAAGGAGTGTTTATAAGGAGGCAACACCTGCAGCATAATATGGTGACATTTACTCAGATATCAACACGAAGTAAGACCTGTGTAACATGTACTGGAGGAAAACGCCTGTGAACTGTAGACAAGCTCCACTATTATCCTACCTGTCTGTGTAAATCTACTCCACCCCCTGGGCACCTTGGAGGGCTGTGCAGGGGTTTAAATCAAGCGCTCCAGTGGAATCTCCTCTGCTCTAGAACCTCTTTATGTGTTCTATATTCTAAAGGCCGTCGTCAAGGTTACCTTGTGGGAATGATGGGATGCAGCCATCTCTTTTCTCTTTCTGGATGGATGTGCAGAATACATCAGTCACTGCTTCCTGCAACACTATGGGCTGCTAGGCAACCAAAGTGCCCAGGGCGTCCTATGGGGAACTATGTTTAAATGAAGGGAGAAGTTTAGTGTAGTGTAGTGTATGTGAGTGTGTGAGTGTGTGTGAGTGTGTGTGTGTGCGTGCGTGCGTGCGTGTGTGTGTGTGTTGAATCAGAGTGGAGGAGGAGAAAGGGAGAGGTTAAAGGTCTTGAACGACGGTACTGAGATAAGCTGTCCAAACAACCAGAGATTAGACTGGACAATATGTCTGTCAATACTGATATAATAATATGAATCTAACAATATTATGACCGAATGTAAGCCCATAAAACCAGCATGCCTCAGAGTTAAGGAGAGGAGCTGTCATTTCTGGTAGACCTCTGAGGAGACACCTGCCAGCCAGCCTCAGGTGTGTCCTTACCTACACAGGTGTGCTCTGGCCATGCCCCCTGCCCTCCGCTCCACACTGAGCCTTCACCACAACACAGAGACGTTGATGCAATGAAGAATGATGCAGGGAAGAAAGTTAGAATATTATGTAAACATATGGATTACGGTAGCTAGCTTTACATTAGTAATGTCAGGAGCAAAGGAAGTGACTTCGCTAAATAAACGACTGAATGGTTTGGAGTGTTGACGTGATGGGTTGGTGTCTCCAGAACGGTTACACCCCTCTGCACATTGCCGCCAAGAAGAACCAGCTGGAGATAGGCACCACCCTGCTGGAGTACGGGGCGGACACAAACGCCACCACCAAGCAAGGGGTTAGCCCCGTGCACCTGGCGGCTCAGGAGGGCAGCGTCGACCTCATGTCCCTGCTGCTGGCCAAGAACGCCAGGGTCAACATGTGCAATAAGGTAGGGGTCACACACACACTCACACACACTCACACACTCACACACACACACACACACACACACACACACACACACACTCACACACACACACACACACACACACACACACACACACAAACACTCTCACACACGCACACACACAAACACACACACACACACACTCACACACACACACACTCACTCACTCACTCACACACAGCCACTTTCTCACACACACACACACACACACACACACACACACACACACACACACACACACACACTACCTAACCCAGTGATGTCAGAGGTCACAATGAGCCTCAGCTCCAGTAAAGATTTCCTGTGTGTGTGTGTGTGTGTGTGTGTGTGTGTGTGTGTGTGTGTGTGTGTGTGTGTGTGTGTGTGTGTGTGTGTGTGTGTGTGTGTGTGTGTGTGTGTGTGTGTGTGTGTGTGTGTGTGTGTGTGTGTGTGTGTGTGTGTGTGTGTGTGTGTGTGTGTGTGTGTGAGTGCCTGTGTGTGTGTGTGTGTGTGTACTCTCCTCCACCAGAGCGGTCTGACCCCCCTCCACCTCGCTGCCCAGGAGGACAAGGTCAGCGTGGCAGAAGTTCTCCTTAACCACGGGGCCGACATCGACCCCTGCACTAAGGTACACACACACACAAACACACACGCACAAAGGCACACACACACACACACACACACACACACACACACACACACACACACACAGGCACAAAGACACACACACACACACACACACACACACACACACAGGCACAAAGGCACACACACACACACAGGCACAAAGACACACACACACACACACACACACACACACAGTCACAAAGGCACACACACACACAGGCACAAAGACACACACACACACACACACACACACACACACAGGCACAAAGGCGCACGCACGCACGGACACACACACACACACACACACACACACACACACACACACACAAGGCACACACACACACGCACGCACGCACGCACACACACTCACACAAGCACACACACACGTACACACACAGGCACTCACACACACACACACACACACACACACACACACACACGCACTCACACACACACACACACACACACACACACACACACACACACACACACACACACACGCACACAGACAATGTGTCCTGTATGCGAGTCTTTGTCTTTCCATCTCTGTACGTTCGTCGACCGCCGTGCATTCTGTGTGTGTGTCTGTGTTTGTTTGTTCTTTGCAGCAACATAAATAACCAATAGGCTGGCACAATACACACCTGAGAGACAGGTGTTGTTGTCTCTACCTATGACACACACACACACACACACACACAGAGTCACACACACACACACACACACACACACACACACACAGTCACACACACACACACACACAGACAGAGTCACACACACACACACACACACACACAGTCACACACAGAGTCACACACACACACACACACACACACACACACACACACACAGAGTCACACACGTAGCAGGCTGGTCACGTACACCAGGCTAGGACAATAACTATGGGGTTCCATTAATGCCAAAACTTTGCAACTGGCTTTGCGTTAGGAGTTGCCTATTGCTTTGGCTTTGGGCATTGCGTTGGTCGTTGCTTTGTGTTTGGAGTTGCCTATTGCGCTGGCTTTGTACAACGCGTGTGGCGTTGCTTATTGCTTTGCGTTTGGAGTTGCCTATTGCGCTGGCTTTGTACAATGCGTGTGACGTTGCTTATTGCGTGGCGTTTGGAGTTGCCTATTGCGCTGGCTTTGTACAATGCGTGTGGCGTTGCTTATTGCTATGCGTTTGGCGTTGTCTATTGCTTTGCGTTTGGAGTTGCCTATTGCGCTGGCTTTGTACAATGCGTGTGGCGTTGCTTATTGCTTTGAGTTTGGAGTTGGCTATTGCGTTAGCTTTGTACAATGCGTGTGGCGTTGTCTATTGCTTTGCGTTTGGAGTTGCCTATTGCGCTGGCTTTGTACAATGCGTGTGGCGTTGCTTATTGCTTTGAGTTTGGAGTTGGCTATTGCGTTAGCTTTGTACAATGCGTTTATGGTTGCCTATTGCGGTGTCCTTAGCTACACAGGCTACACACAGAATGCTATGCTACACACAGCCTTCTTCCAGCGATTTGTTAACATGGACCTGCCAGTAGACTGTTAAGGACTTGGAGTTCATCAAATAACTTGTTTTAGCTTACCACTAAGGCATACGTTAGTCATATATTTTCATGTAAAAAATGTACTGGCTTTAAAATGTGTATAGCCTACACGTTTTTTACATTATTAAGAATAACAGGGCAGCGCATCCTTTTCTTGGTGAGCTAGCCATCCTGACAGTTCTCGTTATAGCTCTGATTGAAGCTATTCCGTTATTATTAATAATTAATAGGATCAAGTGTATTAATTTAGGGCAGTGCGAGAACCACCAGTGTGTTAGGTTACTAGAAAAAGGGTTGTGCAGCCTTCACGTGTACATAGGCCTGCGTAGACTGGGCACCGGGAAGTTCGGGAGTTTTCCCGGTGGGCCGTGTCACCGTTCTTGTGACGGCCGGTTTTTGTTTCCCAACCCAGGCATGATGTTCAAGAGTTAATGCATGCAATTCCATGAGGCTGCAGTATTACGGCTTGCACAATATGTAAGAGCAGGTAACAGTTGCCATCGCAACTCAAACTTTCACAATTTAAAACTGAAGCTATAATATACAGCTTCCCTGCAATAACTAGCGTTTGTAATAAGTGTCTAGAGCTCGTTGCTGAAACATGGATATAAAAACAACACAAACGCAACCTGTTCAGAGAGGTGAGCCCAAAAAAAAAAGTGTTCAACTCAGCTGAGCTCACAACTATGCCAAATCATGAACATATGAACATGACCAAATCATTAACATGGGACTTCTGGCAGGAACCTTCAGCAGCTGCAACACATCCAAAACAGTGCTGCCAGGATCCTCATGAGTGCCAACACATTACTCCAATCATGGCTTCTGTTTACTGGCTCACTGTCTTCTACAGAGTCAACTTCAAAATACTTGAGATGACCTTCAAATGTTCCTATGGCAAAGGCCCCCCCTCCCCCTTACCTCAAAGAGCTGATCATACCCCAAATGCAAATATAATTGGAAAATTAAACATTATTTCCATAGTTCTTAAATGTTATAAGCTCTAAAACTTTTTTTTGTTATATTTAATGTTTATATTAAAGAGTACTGGTCCTAGGATAAATCCAGAATGTGAACTTGACAGTTGTTACGCTTCCCTTCGCATTTTATACATCCCTTCTGATTACTAAGCAAAGTGTCATGTTTGAAATTTCACAATTAGGATGATTGTACAGTAAAGATTAAAACAAATATTTCTAAATAGGCCTGTGAAGTGACCAAGTGAATCTTCATATAGTTTTGTGTTAGGTAGCCTTCCAGCATGACCTATTAGTATTTCATATTTGTTAAAAATGTCTTTAGACTACACAAGTATTAAATCAGGACTACATAAATCACGGATTAAGAAACGGAATGCTGAGAAATGAAGAAAAACTAGCTAATAGAAGATCAGACTGTTTTTGGATTTCTCCCAGGCGCGCATGTGTCATGGATCTGGAATAAACGCGCGAGTTTGCGGTAATAGGCCTACGGGACGACGGGTCTGGAAGGAAGTGTTTTTAAAAAGGGAATAAAATATCCAGTGGTCCCACTCCTTTTTGCGAGAAAACCTTAATTACATGATATGCCCTTTTCTGCAAAGACATAATGAGCAGGTAAAGTTATGTTTAATTTTTTCTTCAGATCTTAAAGTAGTTCAGTTAAGAGAATATTGTACGAATTTACGTAATATTTCGCAAAGATACACTATGATGGTTCACAATGCACTAGGCCTATATGATTTACCGCTTCATTTTAGCAACTGTTAATTAATAATCCCTTTTTCAGATTTCAGGATAACACGGGTCAGACGCAAAGGCTTGCTGAATTTGTACTTCACCAATTCCAATATCTTTGTGGACAGTTGGAAACCCACCCAGGACAAGCTGATATGGATTTCATTTACAGCCGCACGGAAGACTTGTTAAAAATACTTTTGCAATGTTTGCAATGCGGTGTTGTTTCAGACATAGATAGCATACTGGGCAACATTCAAAGGGTGCTTTTCACACTGGAATCGGTAAATGAACCCATCAGTGTATTAAAGCCTGTGATGTTGAGGACAGGGGAACAAGGACGACCTGTTTGGGACCTTCCCAAAGAAGCTCTAGAATATTTTTTAGAATATAATTTCACCGTTCCAGAAATTGCTCAATTATTCGGCGTCAGTGTACGGACAATACACCGGAGAATGAGAGGATATGGACTGAGTGTCAGAACGCAGTATAGTACCATCTCAGACGATGACCTTAAAACGACAGTGTCTGACTTCATTGCTCAATGTCCGGATTCAGGGATAAAACGAGTCTCTGGATATCTGAACAGTGTTGGACTTAGGTAACTACCAATATGCCATCATTTGGACCTTTTTCATATCATCCATTTAAACATGAAAAGTGTATGGAAAAATGTAAAAAAAGACTGCTGTTAAAAAGGTCTATTGTGAACAATCTTTACTTGACATATTATTTGGTATGAATTACTCAATGAAGTACAGTGCATTTATTAAATAATATTGAATAACCTTTTGGTATAATGCATTTTTACAGGATACAAAGATCCAGAGTAGCAGATACCTTGAGAGTTGTGGATCCTGTGGGTGTCATATGTCGTGGAATTGGCATTAATGTTATCCAAAGGAGGGTATACTCTGTGCCTGCACCCCTGGCTTTGTGGCATATTGATGGCAATCACAAGTTAATTAGGTTAGTTTTCTTGTCTGACAATATTTACATAATTTTTCATTTTACAGATAAAAATAACACATAGCTTGCTAACGCCACAGTAATAACATTTATTTTATCACCAGTTGGCCTAATGCTTTTGTAGTTTCTTCTACACTTTTGCCCTTGAATATGCCATCACATAAAATAAAGTAATGAAACACTAATGTTTACAACTTTATGCAACTCAAAGATTGCCACATATTAGGCCAAATACACTGACTTTTTAGCTAATAATGTGTTTGAGGTATTGTGTAATGTGTCACTCATTCTAGCTTTTCATGAGTTTTCTATTTGCTCTAGTTGGAGGATTGTGATACATGGAGGCATCGATGGCTACAGCAGAAAAATCATGTACCTCAAGGCAAGTGACAACAACAGGGCGTCAACTGTTCTGTCAGCATTTGTGGAAGCTGTTGAACAATATGGTTTGCCTGCACGAGTACGCAGTGATAAAGGCGGGGAGAATGTTGAAGTCGCACGCTTCATGTTAGAGCAAAGTGCATCAGGTATGTTACTTTCAATAAATCAATGCTTTAGGCTGCACCACAATATTCGAGAGTAAACAGTGATTCTAAGTGATACTCCAACTTGAGGGTATATTGCCTTGTAGTCTACTTTCCCTCACACAGAGTCTGTCGAGCATTCTATAAGCAAAGCTATATTTGTACCAAATGCACATATACAGAAAATTGTATCTACATAGAAAATTGTATTGACTTATTTGTTTGGGTATGCAGACCCTGGCTTAGTATATAAATAGTTGGTGTAACCTTTTAATAATGTTTTGCACAAGGATATGTTTCTATCATAGACTCCTGCTTTATTACTGGACGTAGCGTTCACAATCAGCGTATCGAGAGACTGTGGAGAGATGTATGGACTGCTGTATCCAACAATTATCATTCTGCACTTCAGCACTTGACTGTTTCTGGTATTCTTGACCCTGATGACGAGCTTCACATGATCTGCCTGCATTATGTAATGCTACCCAGACTGAACATGCATCTGGAACTGTTCAAAAGAGGATGGGATCGGCATTCCATGTCAAGTGCACAATGCAGGTCACCACAACAGCTGTGGATTGAAGGGCAGCTCAGAGGGGGCATGCCCATTCGTGAACCATTGCTCAATCAGGTAATGCTGGTCTTTACTTCAAAGTGAGCATGATAACAAAGCATTCTACTCACGGAAAATGTACAACAGATTGATTTCAAAGTCCAATACTGGGGGTTGTTTAGGATAGAGGCATGAAGAGCTACCACAATATATTATGTTTATGTCATTGCTGCATAGTAATATGATACGACTCAAACTTATTAGTTATGTTATAACTTTGTATAACTTGTGTTGCAGTTATATTCTATTGCTATGCAGCCATGATATAAACATAGTGAATGTTTTTTTCCATTTAATTTACACTGAGAACCTTGGTGGAAAAGCTAGCCTATAAAAGCACAATTAACTATCATTATTCATTTGTTTTAAAAATTCTGTCTAATACAAACAGTTTTATTCATTTAACAGTTATTTCTCTATCTCCAAGACTCTTTTAGAAGGATATGGTATTGATTGGGAAGGACCAGTGCCAGTGCACCCTGAAGCACACCATATAGAAGTACCTTTGGCACCAGAGAGTCTCCAGAGCACAGTGGTCCGGTTGCTCCAAGACAAAATTGACCCCCTCATGGCGAGCACCTCTTTTGGGATAGACATTTTTTGTGAGGCTCTTAGATTAGCCATTTCTTCCCTGCCACAATTTTAAATTGTTTACATGGCATGTGCTTTGTTTGGGGGTAAATACATTTTTTACATCTGGGATTACGTATATTTGAGTAGATATCTGACATATGTTTGTCCATTCATTTTGTTCTATTATTAGTGTTTGCAATACTTTGGAATGGATTTGAAGTATCTTCAATTATAGCATTGTTTACTTAACCAATCTGGTTGTCTACTTTGTCATTAATTGTATTATTTTTGACTTTATTCATATATTAGACTAGATAAGAGTCTGAAAATACCCGTTTGTTACGTAATAATCATACTAATAATTGATAATTATTTTTATTTGTAAAGCACTTTTCATTTTAAAGACAACCTCCAAGTGCTACAACATTTATTGAGTATAAACATAGACATAGTATTGATAAGTGCTTAAATACCTTTCAAATACAGTAAGCAGAATGCTTTCATAGATACGTTATAAGGCATGTTTTAAAAGAGGATAGAGTCTGTGGAGGCCTCAGATGGTCTGGGAGGTCATTCCACAGACTGGATGCTGCAGCACTGAACCGCACAATCGCCCATGGCGCGGAGCTTAGTTTTTGGGGTAAGGAGAAGCAGGTTGTCCCCAGACCTGAGACAGCGAGAGGGTCCGTGGGGTATGATCAGCTCTTTGAGGTAAGGGGGGGGGGGGCCTTTGCCATAGGAACATTTGAAGGTCATCACAAGTATTTTGAAGTTGACTCTGTAGAAGACAGTGAGCCAGTAAACAGAAGCCATGATTGGAGTAATGTGTTGGCACTCATGAGGATCCTGGCAGCACTGTTTTGGATGTGTTGCAGCTGCTGAAGGTTCCTGCCAGAAGTCCCATGTTAATGATTTGGTCATGTTCATATGTTCATGATTTGGCATTATTTAAATAAAAAAAAATAGTTGTGAGCTCAGCTGAGTTGAACACTTTTTTTTTTTGGCTCACCTCTCTGAACAGGTTGCGTTTGTGTTGTTTTTATATCCATGTTTCAGCAACGAGCTCTAGACACTTATTACAAACGCTAGTTATTGCAGGGAAGCTGTATATTATAGCTTCAGTTTTAAATTGTGAAAGTTTGAGTTGCGATGGCAACTGTTACCTGCTCTTACATATTGTGCAAGCCGTAATACTGCAGCCTCATGGAATTGCATGCATTAACTCTTGAACATCATGCCTGGGTTGGGGAACAAAAACCGGCCGTCACAAGAACGGTGACACGGGCCCACCGGGAAAACTCCCGAACTTCCCGGTGCCCAGTCTACGCAGGCCTATGTACACGTGAAGGCTGCACAACCCTTTTTATAATAACCTAACACACTGGTGGTTCTCGCACTGCCCTAAATTAATACACTTGATCCTATTAATTAGTTGTTCACCCGGTCCGTTATTAACGGAATAGCTTCAATCAGAGCTATAACGAGAACTGTCAGGATGGCTAGCTCACCAAGAAAAGGATGGGCTGCCCTGTTATTCTTAATAATGTAAAAAACGTGTAGGCTATACACATTTTAAAGCCAGGACATTTTTTACATGAAAATATATGATTAACGTATGCCTTAGTGGTAAGCTAAAACAAGTTATTTGATGAACTCCAAGTCCTTAACAGTCTACTGGCAGGTCCATGTTAACAAATCGCTGGAAGAAGGCTGTGTGTAGCATAGCATTCTGTGTGTAGCCTGTGTAGCTAAGGACACCGCAATAGGCAACCATAAACGCTTTGTACAAAGCAAAAGCAATAGGCAACGCCACACGCATTGTACAAAGCTAACGCAATAGCCAACTCCAAACGCAAAGCAATAGGCAACGCCACAGGAATTGTACAAAGCCGACGCAATAGGCGACTCCAAACGCAAAACAATAGACAACGACACACGCATTGTACAAAGCTAATGCAATAGCCAACTCCAAACTCAAAGCAATAAGCAACGACACACGCATTGTACAAAGCCAGCGCAATAGTCAACTCCAAACGCAAAGCAATAAGCAACGCCACACGCATTGTACAAAGCCAGCGCAATAGGCAACTCCAAACGCAAAACAATAAGCAACGCCACACGCATTGTACAAAGCCAGCGCAATAGGCAACTCCACACGCATTGTACAAAGCCAGCGCAATAGGCAACTCCAAACGCAAAGCAATAAGCAACGCCACACGCGTTGTACAAAGCCAGCGCAATAGGCAACTCCAAACCCAAAGCAACGACCAACGCAATGCCCAAAGCCAAAGCAATAGGCAACTCCTAACGCAAAGCCAGTTGCAAAGTTTTGGCATTAATATGTGGGAAACAAAGTTACACTCCGTTGCACGTGGCCTGTCACTATGGAAACATGAAGATGGCCAACTTCCTGTTGCTGAACCAGGCGAGAGTCAACGGCAAGACCAAGGTAAACAAAAAGAGAGGGAGGGAGGGAGAGGAGAGAGGGAGGGAGGGAGGGAGAGGAGAGAGGGAGCGAGGGAGGGAGAGGAGAGAGGGAGGGAGGGAGGGAGAGGAGAGGAGAGAGGGAGGGAGGGAGAGGGATCTATTCCTCTAATTTACTGTGCTAGTAACATTTGACTATTTCATAAAAAACGATGTTTTTGACTCAGTTATTCATTAGTGAGTTTTCCCAGGGTGGTATGAATGAATGACGTTGTTGTTGTTGTTGTTGTTGTTGTTGTTGTTGTTGTTGTCTGTGTGTAGAACGGGTACACACCCCTCCACCAGGCCGCTCAGCAGGGTCACACACACATCATCAACCTGCTGCTGCAACACGGAGCAGACGCCAACGAGCTAACTGTGGTATGGAACACACACACACACACACACACACACACACACACACACAGTTATACACACACACACACACACACACACACACACACACACACACACACACACACACACACACACACACACACACACACACACACACACACACACACACACACACACACACACACACACACACACACACACACACACACACACACACACACACACACACACACACACACACACCGATTCACACACAGTTATACACTTCTTCTCTCTGCTTTTCTTCTTATTTCATCTCTCTCTTTTTCTCCTCCGCTCAGAACGGGAACACTGCCCTCTCCATATCCCGTCGCCTTGGTTACATCTCCGTGGTGGACACTCTCCGGCCAATGACGGACGAGAACCTGACAGCTATGGTAAGAGCCCCGCCCACTGGGACCAGATCAGATGTAACTTTCCCTGTAACTCTCTGAGGTGGATAACAACACAGAACCCAGATCAGATTGAACAATATAACGCTCTGAGGTTGTTGGCAAGTCTGTTCCCAGATCAGCTGGGGATCCTGTCTCTGGTCCAAGTTACCAACAGCTAGCTAGAGGATTATCCACCCCATATGGTGTGTGTGTATGTGTGTGTGTGTGTGTGTGTGTGTGTGTGTGTGTGTGTGTGTGTGTGTGTGTGTGTGTGTGTGTGTGTGTGTGAGTCTGTGGTGTGAGTGTGTGTGTGTGTGTGTGTGTGTGTGTGTGTGTGTGTGTGTGTGTGTGTGTGTGTGTGTGTGTGTGTGTGTGTGTGTGTGTGCGAGAGAGAGAGAGACAGAGAGAGAGACAGAGGTAGAGAGAGGTAGAGAGAGAGGTAGAGAGAGAGAGAGAGAGAGAGAGAGAGAGCGAGAGAGAGAGGGAGAGAGAGAGAGAGAGAGAGAGAGAGAGAGAGAGAGAGAGAGACAGACAGAGAGACACAGAGAGAGAGAGTGTGTGTGTGTGTAAGTGACATCACTGAAAGCCTTGCAGGATAGAAGCGGCCATCAGGTGATCCTGAAATAGATCATAGTACTGCTCCTCCAGGGAGAGAGAGAGAGGAAGGGAAGGAGGGAGAGAGAGAGAGGGGGAGGGAGAGAGAGAGAGAGGGAGAGGGAGGGAGGGAGGGAGGGAGGGAGGGAGGGAGGGAGCTTTTTCAGAGGAAGACCTTGAGTAAAGAGAGTGAAGGAGGAAGTGTTTTGACATGGATTACCTAGAGGTCACATAGAGGTCACCCAGCGGTCACAGGGAGCCTCAGCTCCAGCATGTAAGTGAAGGTCAGAGGTCACAGGGAGCCTCAGCTCCAGCATGTAAGTGAAGGTCAGAGGTCACAGGGAGCCTCAGCTCCAGCATGTAAGTGAAGGTCAGAGGTCACAGGGAGCCTCAGCTCCAGCATGTAAGTGAAGGTCAGAGGTCACAGGGAGCCTCAGCTCCAGCATGTAAGTAAAGGTCAGAGGTCAGGGAGCCTGGAAGTACAGGGCTGAAATGATTCATGGTGGTGTTTTATTTTAAGACTGTTAAAATGTAGAACAATTCTTCATCTCTTTATCTTCAGAGTGCGACGGAAAAACACAAACTCAACGTCCCCGAGACGATGAACGAGTTCCTGGACATGTCGGACGATGAAGGTACTGGAGAAAACACACTGTATTATGCTGATGAAGACGAAGGAGAATCAGGGCTCTGGTTTTCTACAGAAACATAGAGCATAGCATGGGACAGACAGAAACCCTTCAGTCAAATGCACCCCCCTCGGTCCTATAGGCTGAGCTGGCCGAGCCAGGTGACCCCCTGCGCCTATGCATGACCTCTGAGTCCTCTAGGGTTAGAAGGGGTCAAAGCATTTTGAGTTTCATATACATGTCTGAATGTATGTAAGTGTCTCTGTTTCTCTCTCTCTTTCTGTTTCCCTTTCTCTCTCTTCTCTCTCTGTCTCTCGCTCCCTCTCTCTCTCATATCCCTCTCCCTCACGCTCTCGTTCTCCTCCTCTCTCCTCCTCTCTCCTCTCTCTCTCCTCCTCTCTCCTCCTCTCTCCTCTCTCTCTCCTCCTCTCTCCTCTCTCTCTCCTCCTCTCTCTCTGTGGTGGTGCATGTGCCTGTGTGGTCCATTGTGATGTTGTTCTGTTAATAACCCCTCATGTGTATTCATAGCTCTCCCTGTTAGAGTGCCTGGTATGCTCTCAGAGGACTCTAGGTCCCAGATGGACAGAGGTATTCTCCCCACGTCTTTGGCCAAGCGGAGTCGTTTGTATATTTTCTCCTCTCACACCATCACCACCATCCTCCTCTTCCAGCCAGCTGCCTCTCCCTCTCTCTCCCGTGGAGACCCTAACCCCACCCCCTGCCTCGCCCCGAGCTAACCCCCTCTCTGCTGCTCCATGCTGCCCCCATGGTGGAACTGTGTTAGTAGTCCCTTTCTCTCCCTGCTCCCCACCTCCTGGTCCTCCTGGTGTATTAGTCTCCCTGCTCCCCAGCTCCTGGTCCTCCTGGTGTATTAGTCTCCCTGCTCCCCAGCTCCTGGTCCTCCTGGTGTATTAGTCTCCCTGCTCCCCAGCTCCTTGTCCTCCTGGTGTATTAGTCTCCCTGCTCCCCAGCTCCTGGTCCTCCTGGTGTATTAGTCTCCCTGCTCCCCACCTCCTTGTCCTCCTGGTGTATTAGTGTCCCTGCTCCCCAGCTCCTGGTCCTCCTGGTGTATTAGTCTCCCTGCTCCCCAGCTCCTGGTCCTCCTGGTGTATTAGTCTCCCTGCTCCCCAGCTCCTGGTCCTCCTGGTGTATTAGTCTCCCTGTGTGTGGCTCTTTCTGTCTCTCGCTTTATTTTTCTTTCTTTCTTTCTTTCTTTCTTTCTTTCTTTCTATCTCTGTCTCTGTCTCTCTCTCTCTCTCTCTCTCTCTCTCTCTCTCTATTTCTCTCTCTACCACCCTGTTTCTTTGTCTCCACAATAAGTCTTCTGTTTAAGGTATCGGTAGACTTACTGGGTGCCTCTGTGTTGGTTTGAACTACTGGAACGTGTTTTTATTTTTGACAGATAGGTTCTGGTCCAGAAAGGGAGTTAGAAAGGACACGCGTCGTCAGTGAAGACGTTCTCATTTATTCTAACGTTCATGGAATAGTTTTGATTCGCTGAGAGGCGGACAGTCTTGTAAAATTGATGAGTTGGTTCCCTGGGTGTTGCCAAGGTATCCGTTGGTTTGAGTGTGGAGTTTCTTTGTCAGGCGATATGGCTCCTTTGCTCAACGAGAAGTTAAACTCTCTCTCACACACACACACACACACACACACACACACACACACACACACGTGACTGTTGGCTTGTGTGTGTGTGTGTGTGTGTGTGTGTGTGTGTGTGTGTGTGAATGGAAAGAGTGTTCACGTGTTGAAATCAGCTTGGAGACCAATCCAATTTAGTTAGGGACGTTAGAGCAAAGGGCACGGGGGGGGGGGGCGGGTTGTTGGGTCTGGTCGCCATGACGACTCTCTCCTGGCCCCCGTCCTGCTGAGGATGTTCAGGTCTCACCTCCCCTCGCGGATATCTGATATCCCTCCACAGAACTTTCACTGTCTCTGTCTGCCTTCCAGTCTCAGAGCCAGGCACTTTGTCCTCTGACTGGAAACTGTCTGTCTGTTTGAGGAGGCCCTAAAGTAAGCAGATAGTCAGGCAGACTGGAAAAGATGTGTGCTTAAAACTAATGACTGGAGAGAGTTTCACATCATGCTCATCCACTCACACACACACACACACACAGACACACACACACACACACACACACACACACACCCAAACACACACACACAGACACACACACACACACCCAAACACACACAACCTAAACACGGATACACACACGCACATGAGAGGTCAATCTTCATGATCTGCTTAGCTTGTTGAGCTAGAGGGATCTACAGAGTTAACCTCACATTACACTTTACAACAGAGTTAACCTCACATTACACTTTACAACAGATACCTTCACATTACACTTTACAACAGAGTTACCCTCACATTACACTTTACAACAGAGTTAACCTCACATTACACTTTACAACAGTTACCTTCACATTACACTTTACAACAGATACCTTCACATTGCACTTTACAACAGAGTTACCTTCATATTACACTTTACAACAGAGTTACCCTCACATAACACTTTACAACAGATACCTTCACATTACACTTTACAACAGATACCTTCACATTACACTTTTCAACAGATACCTTCACATTACACTTTACAACAGATACCTTCACATTACACTTTTCAACAGATACCTTCATATTACCCTTTACAACAGTTACCTTTATATTACATTTTACAACAGAGTTACCCTCACATTACACTTTACAACAGATACCTTCACATAACACTTTACAACAGATACCTTCACATTACACTTTACAACAGAGTTAACCTCACATTACACTTTACAACAGATACCTTCACATTACACTTTACAACAGAGTTACCCTCACATTACACTTTACAACAGAGTTAACCTCACATTACACTTTACAACAGTTACCTTCACATTACACTTTACAACAGATACCTTCACATTGCACTTTACAACAGAGTTACCTTCATATTACACTTTACAACAGAGTTACCCTCACATAACACTTTACAACAGATACCTTCACATTACACTTTACAACAGATAGCTTCACATTACACTTTACAACAGAGTTAACCTCACATTGCACTTTACAACAGAGTTAACCTCACATTGCACTTTACAACAGAGTTACCTTCACATTACACTTTACAACAGATACCTTCATATTACACTTTACAACAGATACCTTCATATTACACTTTACAACAGATACCTTCACATTACACTTTACAACAGATACCTTCACATTACACTTTACAACAGAGGTGCCCTCACATTACACTTTACATTTGTAAAGTGTGTACATGCCCAGTTTGGAATGTGGCCAGATATCCTCAGATAGAAAACAGGGAGGATTTTAGGGTCTGTACTTTATGGAAGTTATATTTCCTTTTTAACTCAATTCAAGATCTTCCTCAATTCAAGATCCTCTCTCTCTCTCTCTCTCTCTCTTTCTCTCTCTCTCTTTATATATATACACGTATATATTATCATAATATATATATATATTAATAAGTATATAGCATATATATATATATATATATGTATGTATATATATTTATAGATATATAGCACTCTCTCTTTCTCTCTCCCTCAAGCACGCACAAACCGCTAGCCTATATGACGCTTTGTTTACCTTTTGTGTTATCCCCAGCCTATCAGATTACGGCCCGCTAGACTCGGAACATCAAATCTCATTTAACTCTTCTCTGCCGCAATGATTCTACAGACAGCTCTCACGTTACTAGAAATTAGTCAAGTCAGCGCGCGTTTCTCTCAAATTCAGAGAGATGATGAGTTTTAGGTAAAACCTGTTGCCAGGAATTACGCAAAGTCGTCGCTGGTTTCCGCATCTGGATTTTCAGCCTTAAATTTGTTATTTTTTCCTCCCGGTTGACAGCAATCAAACAACGCACAGTTGACAACTTTGTATACGACAGGAGGGAGGCAGTAGAACGGCACTAGCAGCGGGTCATTCTACCGCCCCTCTCCAAAGCAAGCAACAGGATAGTCAGTTGTCCGACTCACGGACAGTCTGTTTGAACGAGGGACAGGATAACTTGTTGCACCATATTTCCATCGGATCGCCTGGATCACATGGATATCACATGGATAGTCCTGCGGATATCTTTTCTGTGAAAACGCATTATCGCATTGGACTAATTAATTGTTTCAATTAAATTCTATAACAACGAATTCTGAATATACTAAAGGGATCACAAAGTTTCTTCACAGATATGGCTGCCCTTGGCATATTATGTAAGTTACAATTTATGAAGTATTTTTTCGATTTAGTAATTTGGTGCAAAGCTCTTCTTTATAGATCGAAAACACAGTGAGAGCTCCTATAACCGGGAAAACCCGACACAGAACAAGTTTGTATATGTGTTTGTGCGTTCGCGTGCGCCTTTGTGCGCGTGCGTGTGCGTGCAGGTATGTGCGTGTGATGGTTTGCGTGTGTGTAGGGAAGAGAGGGACGGAGAGAGGGAGAGATAGAGGACGCTTGTCATGACGTATTGCCCGGTGCTGCATCGAGCCCCGAAAGAGAAAAAAAACACCTTACTCACCGTAACTACAGCAATCAACGTGTCGCGTGTGTGAATGGGGTACTTTGTTACGTTGTGAGAACTATAGTCAACCGCTGCGCCGCGACACGATGTTTTCGATGCTGTTGCCCTGGAGAAACATTGGAGTGCGGCATTAGTACGACTGAGGTAGCGGTGCCGAGTGGGAGGGGCTGCGGTGGAGAAGAGAAGTGTTGCAGCCAAAGCGGACAGGAGCGATTGGACATGCGGGAGAAAGGGAAACATAGAAGCCGCACTAGCGGTAGCATTGATCGGCGTGTCATAGTCCACCGTTCCGCCGATCATCGAGGTGCAGTGGGCTTTGAAGTGCTTACTTTGTTTTTTGCCTCTAGCTTTTTTATAACCCTAACCTCTCCTGCTATGCTTGGGCATGAATGTTGATGAAAACTGCGTGTTGTTTTGTAGGTCCGTTGCTAAAGAAGGCTACGCTGCTATGTGTCATGTCATTCTTTAGATATAGATCTGATAAGTGTTGTATTAAGCTCTATAGATTCCAGCCTTTCATCTGCAGAATCGCTTTTGGTGCAGTCCTTGCTACACCTCTTTATGACTGTGTAGTTAATATGCCAGTCAGAATAATGACAAAGTCCTGGCTATGCGGGGCCTCCACTTTCATATTTGGCTGATGCATATTAATTATTTAAAACCCCTAATCCAAATCAGTCGGTTTGAAAGGTGTGTGTGTGTGTGTGTGTGTGTGTGTGTGTGTGTGTGTGTGTGTGTGTGTGTGTGTGTGTGCGTGTGTGTGTGTGTGTGTTTTCCTGGAGTGCCGCATCGCTCGGTACCGTTTGTGTATAACCGTGTGTCGTGTATGATTTCTCCCCTGTAGGTGAGGATGCCATTACCGGGGACACGGACAAATACCTGCGGCCTCAGGACCTCAAAGAGCTGGGGGACGACTCGCTGCCGCAGGAGGGCTACATGGGCTTCAGCATAGGAGCGCGCTCCGCCAGGTAACAGGGCTCTCTCAGCTGGTATTATTGTGTCAGACTGCTCAGGCTAGTCTCTATGGTCTCTGGCTCCAGTGTGGCCTGTTGCTGTTTTGTCCTCATACTCAGGAGTGAGTGGGATTAGTGTGTGTATGACAATAGCAAGTGTTGCTGCTGTTGGTTGCGAGTGAGTGAGTGAGTGAGTGAGTGTCAATAGTGAGTGAGTGAGTGAGTGAGTGTGTGTGTGTGTGTGTGTGTGTGTGTGTGTGTGTGTGTGTGTGTGTGTGTGTTGTCATGAGAGTCATGTCCACTGAGGTTTTCCATCCTAGATGCACGCAGTTTAAAGCTATCACCCTCTGGACTAGATCTACTGTATATACACATACAGAGCAGTATAGACTAAACTATAGACCTATATACACATACAGAGCAGTATAGACCACCCTCTGGACTAGACCTACTGTATATACATATAGAGCAGTATAGACTACACTATAGACCTATATACACATACAGAACAGTATAGACCATCCTCTGGACTAGCCCTACTGTATATACACATACAGAGCAGTATAGACTGCCCTCTGGACTAACCCTACTGTATATACACTTACAGCGTATTATAGACTTAACTATAGACATACATACACTTACAGAGCAGTATAGACCACCCTCTGGACTAGACCTACTGTATATACACTTACAGAGCAGTATAGACAACCCTCTGGACTAGACCTACTGTATATACACATACAGAGCAGTATAGACTGCCCTCTGGCTAACCCTACTGTATATACACATACAGAGCAGTATAGACTTCCCTCTGGACTACCCTACTGTATATACACTTGCAGAGTTTTATAGACTTAACTATAGACCTACATACACTTACAGAGCAGTATAGACCGCCCTCTGGACTAACCCCAGTGTATATACACATAAAGCAGTATAGACTAAACTATAGACCTATATACACATACAGAGCAGTATAGACTGCCCTCTGGACTAGACCTACTGTATATACAGTATAGACCACCCTCTGTACTAGCCCTATATAAACGTACAGAGCAGTATAGACCGCCCTCTGGACCAGCCCTATATACACGTACAGAGCAGTATAGACTTGACTATAGACCTATATACACTTACAGAGCAGTATAGACTAAACTATAGACCTGTATACACTTACAGAGCAGTATAGACTGCCCTCTGAACAAGCCCTATATACACGTACAGAGCAGTTTAGACTCCACCCTCTGGACTAGAATTATACACACATACAGAGCAGTGTAGACTAAACTATAGACCTATATACACATACAGAGCAGTGTAGACTAAACTATAGACCTATATACACATACAGAGCAGTGTAGACTAAACTATAGACCTATATATCCATACAGAGCAGTATAGACAAAACTATAGACCTATATACACATACAGAGCAGTGTAGACTAAACTATAGACCTATATACACATACAGAGCAGTGTAGACTAAACTATAGACCTATATACACATACAGAGCAGTGTAGACTAAACTATAGACCTATATATCCATACAGAGCAGTATAGACAAAACTATAGACCTATATACACATACAGAGCAGTATAGACTGAACTACAGACCTATATACACATACAGAGCAGTATAGACTGAACTATAGACCTATATACACATACAGAGCAGTATAGACTGAACTATAGACCTATATACACATACAGAGCAGTATAGACTGAACTATAGACCTATATACACATACAGAGCAGTATAGACTTAAGTAATTTACTATGAGGACAAGGAGCACTTAGTGTTTCTTCATACGGTGTGATTCAGCATTTCCATGTGGCCTATTTCACAGAGCTCATCCAACACGACACAGATAACTTTAGTTTTCAGCGTGACTTCACTTAGGCCTATAGGGCCACAGCCTGGATAGATGTAGGCCTACTAGATTCCAGTCTGATCTAGTATTTAGAAATAGAAAGACTGTTTAGTCTTTTTAAAGTGATGCATCTTATATATGGATTAATACTAAGTCATTAACGACCGTTTCAAGTTTACATCCTTAATGGTCTTTCACTTTGGTATGACTGAGAAGGCTTAAATGGACCACATCATTTTTTGCTGTCACCATAGAACTGACCTACACAACAATGGCTGGTCGTTGTTTGCTCTGGTTGCATCCCCATCCCCATAGAGTTGTCACCCCATGTGATACCACTCAGCAGAAAAAGCTGGCAGGCTCCAAATGGAAATGTCTTCAGCTCCACACTGTACTATTGTGTGACTGTGGGGGGACACCATTGGCTCAGCGCTCGGTTCCGGAGCCATCCCATTGGCTCAGGGCTGGGTTCCGGAGCTTTCCATTGGCTGGGCCATTGTGTTGAGTGTGACAGCTGGCTGAAGCAGGGATACGCTCGGTTGAATCAAAACAACAAACCCAGTGACAGGAGCTGTAATCAGCACGCCATGGAAACAGCACACACACACACACACACACACACACACACACTTATCACTGGGTTTGACAGAACATGAAAGGATAGATAAACACACTGATAGACGTTGAGGTTATTTAGATACCTGTCCACCATCCGGTAGCGTACAGTATGCTGTCAGCGATTACATCCATCACAGAATGGTAGCGTACAGTATAGTTTGATACAGCTGACAATGTTAAAGCTAATACAGTTAACAGTGTTTAAGAAAATATGCTTTACAATGTAAAAGCTAATACAGTTGAACATGATTGAGGTAGTAGGATATTGAGATGCTATTTGTTTTTGCGACCCCTGCATATGTAATGTAACATAGTTGGTTTATGTAACAAGCTGCAGTGTGAGCCTTGATGACCATGACAGTGTGTGTGTGGAAAACGCTGACCTTCTCTCCTGCAGGCTGATCGCTGTGTGATGCTGTGTGTTGGGATATTACTGCAGTGAAATATTGTTATTGATTCATGAACGTTTGATGCTGAGACTCTCTTTCCTTTGCCTTCTGGTTTATGACATCGGCTCTGCATGGACTCCTTCTGGACTCGGACACACACACACACACACACACACACACACACACACACACACACACACACACACACACACACACACAGAGTTACACAGACAGACACAGACATATGCGCAGACATACATGTTCGGAAAAGCAGACACAAACTTGCAGAGTTATATGCACAGACCTAAATGCATACCTTAGTTAATTCATTGCTAAACACACACACACACACACACACACACACACACACACACACACACACACACACACACACACACACACTAACTATGAGCACACCCTGCAGCTCCTCCCCGGCCAGTGTTTCATCTGAACCATGCAAAAGCGCAGCATCAATGTCATATGCAAAAGAAAACAAAGATACTTGTCTGCTTTGACGTTTGCAAACAAACAGTGGCTTTGCCCTTCACTCTCTCCTGTGTTTTCTTCCCTTCGTTTCTGTTCTGTTCTTTTCTTTTCTTGCACTCTGTCTGTTCCTCCCTCTAGCCCTAGGATCAGGTAAGACAGAAGAGACAGTTCATTTAGTTCCTGTTTCGTGACCCTTAACCCCTAACAACCCCGTAACGACCCCAGTCCCCTGTTTGGTGACCTCGTAGTGTCCTTGTGTTTGCTGTGTGTAGTCGTTTGGTCCTCTGCCTTTCTTTTGTTCATATTATTTCTTAAATATTATCATTAGTCTGTTTCATTCATGTTTTTTACCGTCGGACCAATAAGATTTATTTATCATGTTCTGCGGGAGCAGTGTTTTTTCCCGGGAAAGGTTTTTGAAAAGGTGGATTAGTCTCTCACTGATAAATGAGAAAATGGTAGCGATGCTGTCTTTGTTTGGTGATCCTAACAAAGTAATAATAATAATGACTTTGGGTTTGATTTGTGTTGATTGTGTTCTGCTAAGTTGATTAAGGAGCACCCCCCCCCCCCCAAACTCCTACCCTCCCCCTTTGAGTTGTTTTTGTGTCACCTGATGTAACTTCCAGGGATCAAAACCCATTGTAATCCCTCCCTAATCAGCACAACACAGCACAGCACAGCACAGCACAGCACAGCACAGCACAGCACAGCACAGCACAGCACAGCACAGCACAGCACAACACAGCGCTCTGTGAAAGTCTGTCTTTGAGAGGAGACACACTGAATATATCCAGTTCCTTGAGTTTCTTCTTTGAGTTTTCATAACTCTTTCCCAGGAGGAGGGAGAGGGAGTTAAATAGAGGAGCTAAGATCAATGTGGAACGTAGAGGAGCTAAGATCAGTGTAGGACTTAGATAGCAGAGCAAAGGTCAAAGGTCAAAGGAGAATGGGACCGGTGAAGAAGAAAGGACGAAACAGAGGGATGTATTAAAGAGAGGAGGAGAGAAAAAGGGAGAACTTAAAAAGTACTGTGAAAGGAGAGAGAGGGAGGGAGAGAGCAGACTGGAATTTGGAAACCAAACTAAAATGATTGAGTGCAAGAATGATGGAGTCAAAGCTGGACTTAAGAGTTGGTCATGATGGAAAAAGAACACCGCGAAGAGAGAGAGAGAGGGATGGAAGGAGGAGAACAGAGAGAGAGACTCGGGGGTCCAGGATGCACATGCAGAGCTTTAGAGAGAACAGAGATGTGAAGGAGAAAGAGGAGAATGATCAGTATGTAAATCGAGAGAGACAGAGAGGAGGGGAGGAGGACAGAGGGTGGGGGCAGAGAGACAGAGAGGAGGGGAGAAGGACAGAGAGGAGGGGAGGAGGACAGAGAGACAGAGAGGAGGGGAGGAGGACAGAGGGGGGGGGGGGGGGCAGAGAGACAGAGAGGAGGGGAGGAGGACAGAGGGGGGGGGCAGAGAGACAGAGAGGAGGGGAGGAGGACAGAGAGAGACAGAGAGGAGGGGAGGAGGACAGAGGGGGGGGGGGGGCAGAGAGACAGAGAGAGGGGAGGAGGACAGAGGGGGGGGGCAGAGAGACAGAGAGGAGGGGAGGAGAGACAGAGGGGGGGGGCAGAGAGACAGAGAGAGGAGGGGAGGAGGACAGAGGGGGGGAGAGAGACAGAGAGGAGGGGAGGAGGACAGAGGGGGGGAGAGAGAGAGAGAGAGGAGGGGAGGAGGACAGAGAGGGGGGGGGGGGGGGGCAGAGAGACAGAGAGGAGGGGAGGAGGACAGAGGGGGGGGGGGCAGAGAGACAGAGAGGAGGGGAGGAGGACAGAGGGGGGAGGGGAGGAGGACAGAGGGGGGGGGCAGAGAGACAGAGAGGAGGGGAGGAGGACAGAGGGGGGGAGAGAGACAGAGAGAGAGGGGAGGAGGACAGGGGGGGGGGGGGGGGCAGAGAGACAGAGAGGAGGGGAGGAGGACAGAGGGGGGGGCAGAGAGACAGAAAGGAGGCGAGAAGGACAGAGGGGGGGCAGAGAGACAGAGAGAGAGGGAGGAGGACAGAGGGGGGGGGCAGAGAGACAGAGAGGAGGGGAGAAGGACAGAGGGGGGGGGGGGGGGCAGGGAGACAGAGAGGAGGGGGAGGAGGACAGAGGGGGGGGGCAGAGAGACAGAGAGGGAGGGGAGGGGGGGACAGAGGGGGGGCAGAGAGACAGAGAGGAGGGGGGGAGACAGAGAGGGGGGCAGAGAGACAGAGAGAGAGAGAGAGAGAGAGAGGGACAGGACAGGGGGGGCAGAGAGACAGAGAGGAGGGGAGGGGAGGAGAGAGACAGAGAGGAGGGGGGGAGGACAGAGGGCGGGGGGGCAGAGAGCAGAGAGGAGGGGAGGAGGACAGAGGGGGGGGGCAGGGAGGGAGATGGTGCCAGTCAAAGCTGTTGAAGTTGCCGTCCCCTTTGTAATGGAGTGTTGGACAGGGCTGAACGTAGACTTCTCTTTCCTCTTTCTCTATATATATCTAAATCTTTCTCTCTCTTTCTCCTCTCTCTCTCTATATATATCTAAATCTTTCTCTCTCTTTCTCCTCTCTCTCTATATATATCTAAATCTTTCTCTCTCTTTCTCCTCTCTCTCTATATATATATCTAAATCTTTCTCTCCCTTTCTCCTCTCTCTCTCTATATATATCTAAATCTTTCTCTCCCTCTCTCTTCCTATATCTCTCTAAATCTTTCTCTCCCTCTCTTCTCTATAAATCTCTCCAAATTGTATTCTCTCCTCTCTTCTCTCTCTCTCTATATATATATCTCTCTCTCTAAATCTTTCTCTCTCCTCTCTTCCATGCTCACTGACCCCCGTTATCTCTCTTGATCAAACTTCCCTTCTCTCTCTCTCTGTTCTCCTTCCATCCATCCCTCTCTCGCTCTCTCGCTCTCTCTCTCCATCTATTTTCTTCTCTCTATCTCTTTCTCTATCTGCTGAATAGCATGTTCAGTCAAACAAGCTGAGCTGGGCAATTTCACACACACACACACACACACACACACACACACACACACACACACACACACACACACATGCGCGTGTACGTGCACACACACAGCGAGAAGAGAACGCGAGAGAGAGAATGTAGTGTCACGTTACAGGATTGCAGTTCTCAGATGGCTTATTAGGAGTAGTGTAATCTAGTGGGTGTCCATTAGGAGTTGTGTAATCTAGTGGGTGTCCATTAGGAGTAGTGTAATCTAGTGGGTGTCCATTAGGAGTTGTGTAATCTAGTGGGTGTCCATTAGGAGTAGTGTAATCTAGTGGGTGTCCATTAGGAGTAGTGTAATCTAGTGGGTGTCCATTAGGAGTAGTGTAATCTTGTGGGTGTCCATTAGGAGTAGTGTAATCTTGTGGGTGTCCATTAGGAATAGTGTAATCTAGTGGGTGTCCATTAGGAGTAGTGTAATCTAGTGGGTGTCCATTAGGAGTTGTGTAATCTAGTGGGTGTCCATTAGGAGTAGTGTAATCTAGTGGGTGTCCATTAGGAGTAGTGCAATCTAGTGGGTGTCCATTAGGAGTAGTGTAATCTTGTGGGTGTCCATTAGGAGTAGTGTAATCTAGTGGGTGTCCATTAGGAGTAGTGCAATCTAGTGGGTGTCCATTAGGAGTAGTGTAATCTTGTGGGTGTCCATTAGGAGTAGTGTAATCTAGTGTGTGTCCATTAGGAGTAGTGTAATCTAGTGGGTGTCCATTAGGAGTAGTGTAATCTAGTGGGTGTCCATTAGGAGTAGTGTAATCTAGTGGGTGTCCATTGTAGGTTCTTAGTTTTGGTTCAAATATGCAATTTGTAAAACGTCCCCTTAATAGCTTGATGAACAATCCCGTGCACCAGCATTGACCTCTGCCTGTGTGTGCTCAACCCTCCTGTTATCCTTAAATTTACCAACATCCTTTGTCCCCGGGGTCAATTTGACCCAGGACATTTAAATCTCCTAAAAATGAATGTAATTAAACTTAACCAAGTTTATGTGTCAGGTACTTTATGTCTCATTGTGGACTACATAAATCTACCTTTAAATAAAACATAACTCCCGCCAAGCCCCCCTCAATAGTAAAGTTATTATTATGTGTTCTCCTCTACCATACTTCCTGCATGGTTAAGTTAGGTTAGGGCCCAAAGCAAAGGGAAGTACTACCATACTTCCTGCATGGTTAAGTTAGGTTAGGGCCCAAAGCAAAGGGAAGTACTACCATACTTCCTGCATGGTTAAGTTAGGTTAGGGCCCAAAGCAAAGGGAAGTACTACCATACTTCCTGCATGGTTATGTTAGGTTAGGGCCCAAAGCAAAGGGAAGTACTACCATACTTCCTGCATGGTTAAGTTAGGTTAGGGCCCAAAGCAAAGGGAAGTACTACCATACTTCCTGCATGGTTAAGTTAGGTTAGGGCCCAAAGCAAAGGGAAGTACTACCATACTTCCTGCATGGTTAAGTTAGG
>JAPMUY010008506.1:0-15000 GCA_026901105.3 Galaxias olidus | reverse complement strand
AGGTAAACACATCCTTCACTCTTCCTCGATGTCCTCATCTAAACTTTCCTCCCTTCTTCTTCTCCATCTCTCTCTCCTTTTCCAAAGTTTCTGTCTTTGCATCGATTATGAAGATACACTGGTGTTGCTCTTAGCTGGGCAGTTACAATATGGATACTCATATTAATGTAACTGTTTCTTGGTCTTTTTCTTATCAGAATGTGTCAGTGTACTGGGTTGTGTAGGATGATGACAGTGATCTAGGTAGACACTCTTCATAAGTGTTTAATAAGTACCAAGTGTCAGTGTGTCAGTGTGCTGGGTTGTGTAGGATGATTACAGGAAGCGATGTAAACATTGCACCCAGGAAGTTTCCCTGTTGTCATGGCTACAGTGAGATGTAGGATGCCTCAGTGGGAAAGAAGTTTTGGAGAAAGAATCTATGACGTCATCGTTTCAGAGGATAACTGTGTTGGGTTAGGTTTTGATCTGGATAGGAAAAATGTGTTGGGTTAGGTTATGACCTGTATAGGATAAATGTGTTGGGTTAGGTTATGACCTGTATAGGAAAAATATGTTGGGTTAGGTTATGACCTGTATAGGATAAATGTGTTGGGTTAGGTTATGATCTGTATAGGATAAATGTGTTGGGTTAGGTTATGACCTGTGGAAGAGAGGATAAATGTGTTGGGTTAGGTTATGATCTGTGTAGGAGAGGATAAATGTGTTGGGTTAGGTTATGATCTGTGTAGGAGAGGATAAATGTGTTGGGTTAGGTTATGATCTGTGGAAGAGAGGATAAATGTGTTGGGTTAGGTTATGATCGGTGGAGGATAAATGTGTTGGGTTAGGTTATGATCTGTGTAGGAAAAAATGTGTTGGGTTAGGTTATGACCTGTATAGGATAAATGTGTTGGGTTAGGTTATGACCTGTGGAGGAGAGGATAAATGTGTTGGGTTAGGTTATGATCTGTATAGGATAAATGTGTTGGGTTAGGTTATGACCTGTGGAGGAGAGGATAAATGTGTTGGGTTAGGTTATGATCTGTATAGGATAAATGTGTTGGGTTAGGTTATGATCTGTATAGGATAAATGTGTTGGGTTAGGTTGTGATCTGTGTAGGAAAAATGTGTTGGGTTAGGTTATGATCTGTATAGGATAAATGTGTTGGGTTAGGTTGTGATCTGTGTAGGAAAAATGTGTTGGGTTAGGTTATGATCTGTATAGGATAAATGTGTTGGGTTAGGTTGTGATCTGTATAGGATAAATGTGTTGGGTTAGGTTATGACCTGTATAGGATAAATGTGTTGGGTTAGGTTGTGATCTGTATAGGATAAATGTGTTGGGTTAGGTTATGATCTGTATAGGATAAATGTGTTGGGTTAGGTTGTGATCTGTATAGGATAAATGTGTTGGGTTAGGTTATGACCTGTGGAAGAGAGGACAGATGTGTTGGGTTAGGTTATGATCTGTATAGGATAAATGTGTTGGGTTAGGTTATGATCTGTATAGGATAAATGTGTTGGGTTAGGTTATGATCTGTATAGGATAAATGTGTTGGGTTAGGTTATGACCTGTGGAGGAGAGGATAAATGTGTTGGGTTAGGTTATGATCTGTATAGGATAAATGTGTTGGGTTAGGTTATGATTTGTGGAGGAGAGGACAGATGTGTTGGGTTAGGTTCTGGCCTGTGTAGGATATACAGTATGTGTTGGGTTAGGTTATGACCTGTGGAGGATACATGTGTTGGGTTAGGTTATGATTTGTGGAGGAGAGGACAGATGTGTTGGGTTAGGTTATGGCCTGTGTAAGATATACAGTATGTGTTGGGTTAGGTTATGACCTGTGGAGGATACATGTGTTGGGTTAGGTTATGATTTGTGGAGGAGAGGACAGATGTGTTGGGTTAGGTTATGGCCTGTGTAAGATATACAGTATGTGTTGGGTTAGGTTATGGCCTGTGTAAGATATACAGTATGTGTTGGGTTGTGTTTTGATGTCTGTTCTCTTCCTGTAGCTACAGAGTGTCTGTAAAGACATTTCCTACTTGGTCGACCCTCTCAATAAGGTATACTAGAACAAACTAAACCATGTCTATGGACGGACACATGATCATCCCAGGGTTCATTTAAACAATCTCCCCATTTCATCTTCAACCTCCATGTTCAGTACGACTTCAGCCTCGCGCTGTTTGTTGGTTGATTGGTTTGTTGGTCTGGACTCTCATTTCATATAGTGGTCTATGTGGCAAACGTTTGTTTCGTTTTCCCACGCTAAGCCTGCCTGTCTGTCTGTCTTTCTGTGGATTCCCATGACTCAGTTTGTCGTTAGAAAGAAACGATTGTTTCAACTGGACTCGAGCCAATGTCTCCGTCTGTCTGGGTGTGGGACACATCATCATCATCCTCACCATCCTCATCATCCAGTGCCTGTTCCATTCATAACACATTTCAATAAGCCACTTTGCCCCCTGGTGACATATATTTGATTGAGTAAATATTAATGTTATAAAATATGTTTTTGTCCACATATAAATACAACAGCATATCTTTATTTAAATTTTTTGAAATTGAATTGAAATATAGTTAGCAGGGTCATATGTGGTTGTGGGTGTCTCCCATTCACCAAGGTTGTCATGGTGATCAGAGCCATATATTGTCATGGTGGTCACTTCTTGCCTGGTACACTCTAAGGTCATTGTTACTGTGTGTCCCTTTGTCACCGTGCTAATTCATCTTCCAATACTTCCTCTTCCTCTCCTCCTCCTCCCCTCTAATCGTCCTGCTTTTTCCTCTCTCCTCCTCTTCCTCCTCTCTCAGCACTTGGCCGTAACCAAGGACTACAACTCAGAGTGTCTGAGACGATACAGCTGGACCCCAGACACCATGGACCACAGCAACGCTGTCTCCAGTCCCATACACTCAGGGTGAGCTCACACACACACACACACACACACACACACACACACACACACACACGCGTTGTCTCCAGCCCCATACATTCATGGTGAGCGCTACACACAGATACAGACCTCATAGCTCTGTATCATTAACACATACAGACCTCATAGCCATGTATCATTAACACATACAGACCTCATAGCCATGTATCATTAACACATACAGACCTCATAGCTCTGTATCATTTAACACATACAGACCTCATAGCCATGTATCATTAACACATACAGACCTCATAGCTCTGTATCATTAACACATACAGACCTCATAGCTCTGTATCATTAACACATACAGACCTCATAGCCATGTATCATTAACACAGACAGACCTCATAGCTCTGTATCATTAACACATACAGACCTCATAGCCATGTATCATTAACACATACAGACCTCATAGCCATGTATTATTAACACATACAGATCTCATAGCCATGTATCATTAGTACATACAGACCTCATAGCCATGTTTCATTAACACATACAGACCTCATAGCTCTGTATCATTAACACATACAGACCTCATAGCTCTGTATCATTAACACATACAGACCTCATAGCTCTGTATCATTAACACATACAGACCTCATAGCTCTCTATCTTTAACACATACAGACCTCATAGCTCTGTATCATTAACACATACAGACCTCATAGCTCTGTATCATTAACACATACAGATCTCATAGCCATGTATCATTAGTACATACAGACCTCATAGCCATGTATCATTAACACATACAGACCTCATAGCTCTCTATCTTTAACACATACAGACCTCATAGCCCTGTATCATTAACACTTCTACATACCTCAGCTTGTACCTCATAGCTATGTATCTAGCCTGTGTGTTGCTGCAATATTTAGACTGTTTCTGCACAGACTCCATTTTATCTCCGTTAATGCGGATGAACAGAGCGTGTGTTCCTCTTGGTTTTCCCTCTGCTTTGAATATCTTATGATTGGCTGTCATAAAAGCAGAACTCCATCGTCACATATGGAACCACAATTGTGTTTGAATTGGGAACTATGTCCTGTTTGTGTGTAGGACGCATTATGGGATGGGTTTGACAGTGAAACACGGGATTTCTGTGTTCCTTTATTTTGATCAACGTTTTGCCAAAATATTCTTTATGGACTTTTTTTAATTCCTTATCTTACTCCCATTTGATGTTTTCCTTTTGGATTTTCCCTTCTTTTCTGTTTTGAACCCCCGACCCGTTTTTTCCTTCCTTAAGTTTGTCCGAGTTGGCCTCCCAGGTTGCTAGAGACCATGTTAACTGTAACTGAAGTACCTGAAGAATGTTCTCTATCTTCCTGCTCCTGCCTTGTTTCCATGTGTTTATCTGTTTTTCCTGCAGCTTGTCCTCCCCGCTCCCTCAATATGACTCCAGGTGATGACCTGCTGTGTGTGTCCACTGCTGATGATGTCATCGGGATGTCACAGTGATGTCACATGCTTCCTCCATGTGTCCCTTCTTCTACTTTCTGTCTTTCGTTGTTTGTTCCCTTTCTTTTCTTGAAGTCTCTCTCTTTCACTATATATGACTTCTGTTTTCTTTCTATAACTTTCTCTCTCCCTCTTTCTCCTTTTGTTTCTTTTCATCATGTGTGTTCTGGGTGTTCTTCTCAGCAGCCTTTCCTGCCTGTACTGGTGCCAGACCTCACCATTAACACAGACTGTGATCTGATAACCAAGCAAACGTGTTGGCACATATTAAACACTCCCTTTCATTTGTGATGTAATAATATGAATATCGGAGGTGGACCATTTGTGACGGTGTTTAATATTGATCACTGATCAGTGCTTTCGAGTGGTGAAACCTTGGCAGAGGACTATGATTATAGCTGCATGGTGCTACCCTACCCACTGAAGCACTGTGGCTATAGCATCATGGTGCTACCCTTCCCACTGAAGCACTGTGGCTATAGCAACATGCTGCTACCCTACCCACAGAAGCACTTTGGCTATAGCAACATTGAGCTAGCCACTGAAGCACTGTGGCTATAGCAACATGGAGCTAGCCACTGAAGCACTGTGGCTATAGCAACATGGAGCTAGCCACTGAAGCACTGTGGCTATAGCAACATGGAGCTAGCCACTGAAGAACTGTGGCTATAGCAACATGGAGCTAGCCACTGAAGCACTGTGGCTATAGCAACATTGAGCTAGCCACTGAAGCACTGTGGCTATAGCAACATTGAGCTAGCCACTGAAGCACTGTGACTATAGCAACATTGAGCTAGCCACTGAAGCACTGTGGCCATAGCAGCATGGAGCTAGCCACTGAATCTCAGTGACTATAGCAACATTGAGCTAGCCACTGAAGCACTGTGGCTACAGCAACATTGAGCTAGCCACTGAAGCACTGTGACTACAGCAACATTGAGCTAGCCACTGAAGCACTGTGGCTATAGCAGCATGGAGCTAGCCATTGAAGCACTGTGACTATAGCAACATTGAGCTAGCCACTGAAGCACTGTGGCTATAGCAGCATGGAGCTAGCCACTAAAGAACGCTCCAGCGTCTTAAACAAGCATTTCACTCACAATCTGCTTAAAGAATAGCCGATAGCTACTAAAGCTCTTAGCAATATAGATTTTGATGAGTCATAGTTTGGAGTGAAATGCTCCATTTTAAAAAGCTACGGAGGTTAAAAGTGAAAGGCCATGCCAGGTTTGACCGCTCAAAGCCTCTTCTCTTCCTGTCCTTATCTAGAAACCTGCTCTTCCTCTTTTCCTTACCTTTGTTTCCGTCACTTCCTGTTTTGGGTGTCTGGTGATCACAGCATGGGGCAATTGTCTTCCTTACTCAGTCTCCACGGTATTTAAACTCTCTCTCTCTCTCTCTCTCTCTCTCTCTCTCCCTCACTCTCTACCTCTCTCTCTCCCTCACTCGCTCTCTCTCTCTCTTCCTCACTCTGTCTCTCTCTCTCTCTCTCTCTCTCTCTCTGTCTCTCTCGCTCTCTCTCTCTCTCGCTCTCTCTCTCTATCTCTCTCTCTGTATCTCTCTCTCTCTCTCTCTCTCTCTCTCTCTCTCTCTCTCTCTCTCTCTCTCTCTCTCTCTCCCTCACTCTCTCTCTCTCTCTCTATCTCTCTGTCTCTCTCTCTCTCTCTCTCTCTCTCTCTCCTCCTCCTCACTCTATCTCTCTCTTTCTTCTCCTTCTACCCCTGTGTGTTTCTCTTCTTGTCTTTTCTAATCTGTCTCTTTCTCCTCTCCAGGTTCCTGGTCAGCTTCATGGTGGACGCCAGGGGCGGGTCCATGAGAGGAAGTCGTCATAATGGAATGCGCATCATCATCCCGCCCAGGAAGTGCACCGCGCCCACCAGGATTACCTGCCGATTGGCTAAAAGGCACAAGCTGGCCTACCCTCCTCCAATGGTTGAGGGGGAAGGCTTGGTCAGCAGGCTGGTGGAGGTGGGCCCTGCTGGGGCTCAGTTTCTGGGGTAGGTCCCTGGTCCTGGTTCTCCGCTGGAGCTCCTTGATCCTAGTCTAAAGAAACCTAAAGTTTGATTGTATTATTTACATTTTGTTCTTATGTTAGAAAGTATGATTTTGCAAACTTTGTATTAGAAAGTATGGTTTTGCAACAGGAGGAATACAATAATCTTTCAATGTTATATTATTACTGGAGCTCATCTTCAGTTTGTAATGTAATGGCAGTAGTTTTACCCATCATCAGTTTGTAATGTAATGGCAGTAGTTTTACCCATCATCAGTTTGTAATGTAATGGCAGTAGTTTTACCCATCATCAGTTTGTAATGTAATGGCAGTAGTTTTACCCATCATCAGTTTGTAATGTAATGGCAGTAGTTTTACCCATCATCAGTTTGTAATGTAATGGCAGTAGTTTTACCCATCATCAGTTTGTAATGTAATGGCAGTAGTTTTACCCATCATCAGTTTGTAATGTAATGGCAGTAGTTTTACCCATCATCAGTTTGTAATGTAATGGCAGTAGTTTTACCCATGATGCCAAACACAATATGTCTGCTGTAAAAAGGCCCCCGACCTGATCCTATGTCTCCTACTGTATTTGTGGACTTTCCTACTGTCTTTCTGTCCGTTTACAGTAACTAAGTCTTATTCCTTTGGTGTGTGTGTGTGTGTGTGTGTGTGTGTGTGTGTGTGTGTGTGTGTGTGTGTGTCAGGCCGGTCATAGTAGAGATCCCTCACTTTGGCTCCATGAGGGGGAAGGAGAGGGAGCTGATCGTTCTGCGGAGCGACAACGGTGACACCTGGAAGGAGCACCAATCAGACTTCAGACAGGAGGACATCTTGGAGATGCTTCAGGGCATGGACGAAGGTCAGACTAAAACACAACGCTGAACTTAGAACACTACGTATAAAAATATATATACTGTATATAAACTGTAATAGAAGTACCTAAATGAAAGCGTCTAATTGCTAAATGTTGAATGTTGTTCTCCAGAGCTGGACAGCCCCATGGATAAACTATAAGTACCTAAACTATAATATAAGTCTGTCCTGTGTTGTTCTCCAGAGCTGGACAGCTCCATGGATAAACTATAATATAAGTCTGTCCTGTGTTGTTCTCCAGAGCTGGACAGCCCCATGGATAAACTATAATATAAGTCTGTCCTGTGTTGTTCTCCAGAGCTGGACAGCCCCATGGATAAACTATAATATAAGTCTGTCCTGTGTTGTTCTCCAGAGCTGGACAGCCCCATGGATAAACTATAATATAAGTCTGTCCTGTGTTGTTCTCCAGAGCTGGACAGCCCCATGGATAAACTATAATATAAGTCTGTCCTGTGTTGTTCTCCAGAGCTGGACAGCCCCATGGATAAACTATAATATAAGTCTGTCCTGTGTTGTTCTCCAGAGCTGGACAGCCCCATTGAGCTGGAGAAGAAGCGGATCTGTCGTATCGTCACGCGGGACTTCCCACAGTACTTTGCGGTGGTGTCTCGGATCAAGCAGCAGTCCAATCACATGGGTCCAGACGGAGGGGTCCTGTCCAGTCAGACAGTGCCCATGGTGCAGGCCTCCTTCCCCCAGGGGGCGCTCACCAAGAAGATACGCGTAGGACTGCAGGTGACCACTTCCCCCTGGTCTCTATTGAAACTAGCTCTCAGAGCCTCTAGAAGGAGGACAGGGCGCTGGGGGATTGAGGAGCAAAGAAACCTTTTCAGTTTGTAGTTTTTAAACCAAGACAGGGAGGATGACTTCAACTCTGATTCTTATTTCAAATCCATTCATCAAGGTTAACTTCCCCCTTCTTCCCTTCCTCTCCCCTTCTTTCTCTCCTTCCCTCCTCTCCTCTCCTTCTCTCCTTCCCTCCTTCCCCTTTTCCAGGCCCAGCCTGTCCCTGACGACATGGTGCGAGCGGTGCTAGGCAACCGAGCCACCTTCAGTCCCATCGTTACCGTGGAGCCCCGGCGACGGAAGTTCCACAAGCCCATCACCATGACGATCCCGGTCCCGCCCCGCTCGGCAGAGGGACACCCCGTTGGTCAGAGGGGAGACGCCCCGCCCTGTCTCCGCCTCCTCTGCAGCATCACAGGTCAGACCACAGCCCCAGACTCTGAATGATTGAATGCATGAATACATTACTTACATTATTTAATGAATTAATGAATTAATGAATGATCCAGACTTCTGCGCTGAGTAAATCATATTCAGAGGTAGGAGGTGTTATGAAATGAGATACATTTAAAATGGGAAAATATGAACTATCAGGAATAAACTGCCGAAAAGATGAAAGAGAAAAGATGGATGAAAGGAAAGCTAAAATAAACAAGCTAACAAACAAAACATGACTGACGAGGTTTTTGTGTTTGTACGTGTGTGTGTGTGTGTGTGTGTGTGTGTGTGTGTGTGTGTGTGTACAGGGGGAACGTCCCCAGCTCAATGGGAGGACATCACAGGAACAACACCTCTGTCCTTTGTGACCGACTGTGTCTCCTTCACTACCAACGTGTCTGCCAGGTAACACACACACACATACACACACACTACACCCACACACCCACACACCCACACACACACACACACACACACACACACTACACACACTTCAGACACACATACTACACACTATCCCCACTCTCACTCTTTAAAAACACACGCACTTACTTTATAAACACACAGACAAACTCTGTTTTCCACGTTACTATTGGCTGTGCCTCAAAGGCTGTTTTCTGCGTTACTATTGGCTGTGCCTCAAAGGCTGTTTTCTGCGTTCCTATTGGCTGTGCAGTCTGTAAATGGGATCATGAGACTCAGGGACAGTCTGATATTATCATTGGTCCTCTTGTTTCCCACCCCTCCTCCAGTTAGATTACCTCAAGCCTGTCATGTGACGCCTGTGTGTGTGACCATCAAATTGAGCTGATTTGATTTACAGTGCATTCCCACCAGAGGTTTGGGTTGTTGAACTGTAGGACGTGAACATTTTGGATTTGCACCAGTAGTAAGGATACACTATGATGAGGGGTCCTTTAAAATCAGCTGTTATGTTGTTTTGGTTCAGTGGCTGTAACAGACTGCTTGTATCAGCTGTTTACCTTAAAGGACATGGTGTGTTCTGTGTGGCCCGCGCAATGGCACTGAGGAAGAGCTATGTCAGCACACAGTCAGTCCTGTGGGTTTAGACATGGTGTGTTCTGTGTGGTCAGTCCTGTGGGTTTAGACAGGGTGTGTTCTGTGTGGTCAGTCCTGTGGGTTTAGACAGGGTGTGTTCTGTGTGGTCAGTGGCTTTAGACAGGGTGTGTTCTGTGTGGTCAGTCCTGTGGGTTTAGACAGGGTGTGTTCTGTGTGGTCAGTCCTGTGGCTTTAGACAGGGTGTGTTCTGTGTGGACCGGGCCGTGGCTCTGAGGAGGAGCTATGTCAGCACACACAGTCAGTCCTGTGGTTTTCTGCAGTCCTAGCTCTTATGGATTCATAGATCAGTGTGTCTGCTGGGCTTCAGTATGAATAAGACATAATTCTCTAGGATTCTCTCTTATCTCGTCTTTATTATTTTCACCCTATTTTACCCCCCCCCCCCCACCCCCCCTATCTCTTCCTCTCTCTCCTCCTCCTCCTCACCTCCAATCCTCCTTTTCCTCCTCCCCACCGTCCTCACCTTGATTCCCTTACCCTCCTCCTCTTCCTCACCATCCTCCTCTTCCTCCAGGTTCTGGCTGGCGGACTGCCACCAGGTCCCTGAGACGGTAACCTTGGCGACCCAGCTGTACCGGGAGCTGATCTGCGTTCCGTACCTGGCCAAGTTCGTGGTGTTCGCCAAGATGAACGATCCGGTGGAGTCCCGTCTCCGGTGCTTCTGTATGACTGATGACAAGGTGGACAAGACTCTGGAGCAGCAGGAGAACTTTGAGGAGGTGGCCAGGAGCAAAGACATCGAGGTATCAATATTAATACAGCCATACATGCCTATTATCATGTAGTTTAACTGTGAGGCAGCAGGAGAACTTTGAGGAGGTGGCCAGGAGCAAAGACATCGAGGTATCAATATTTATATAAGTATTAATATAGCCATACATGCCTATTATCATGAGGGAGCAGGAGAACTAAGCAATAATATGGGTATTAATATAACTGCATAATATAATGTTCAACCAGCTATAGTAATGGTACGGTCCATCCAACCATTGTAATGGTATGGTCCATCCAGCCATAATAATAGTACAGTCCATCCAGCTACAGTAATGGTACGGTCCATCCAACCATTGTAATGGTATGGTCCATCCAGCCATGATAATAGTACAGTCCATCCAGCTATAGTAATGGTATGGCCCATCCAGCCATCATAATGGCACGGTCCATCCAGCCATCATAATGGTATGGCCCATCCAGCCATCATAATGGTATGGCCCATCCAGCCATCATAATGGTATCGCCCATCCAGCCATCATAATGGCACGGTCCATCCAGCCATCATAATGGTATGGTCCATCCAGCCATAGAAAGGGTACAATCCATCCAGCCACAGTTATGGGACGGTCCATCCAGCCATCATAATGATACAATCCATCCAGACATAGTAATGGTATGGTCCATCCAGCCATCATAATGGTATAATCCATCCAGCCATCATAATGATACGGTCCATCCAGCCATCATAATGGTATGGTCCATCCAGCCATCATAATGATACAATCCATCCAGCCATCATAATTGAACGGTCCATCCAGCCATCATAATGGTACGGTCCATCCAGCCATTATAATGGTACTGTCTATCCAGCCATCATAAGGGTACAATCCATCCAGCCAATGTAATGGTACGGTCCATCCAGCCATAGTAATGGTGTGGCCCACCCAGACATAGTAATGGTATGGCCCATCCAGCCATGATAATGGTACGGTCCTAACAACATTCGTTCTGTTTCATCAGGTCCTGGAGGGCAAACCAATCCACCTGGATTGCTATGGCAACCTGAGCCCTCTCACCAAGAGTGGCCAGCAGCTCATCTTTAACTTCTACGCCTTCAAAGAGAACCGCCTCCCATTCAACGTCAAGGTGACAGGCGCTGGGTTACATTTAGTACTGGATGCATGCAAAAATACTGTCTTATTTAGATAAATACTGTGGAATACTGTCATGATTATTTAGATAAATACTGTGGAATACTGTCATGGTTCTTATTTAGATGAAGTATGTACACTGTCCTGGACATGCAGGTCTGTAGAATTGAAGCAACACATTCAGTCTGCATCTCTTATGGACTCTAATGTGCCAGGCATTATGTATGAGTCAGTGCTGTGGTTGTTATAGAGCCCGGTGTGAGTGGATCTCTTTTCTGCATTTGTGTTTATATCTGCGGTATAAATATCTATTTTCCCAGGTCCGAGACATGGGTCAGGAACCATGTGGTCGCCTCTCCTTCCTCAAAGAACCCAAGGCCATGAAAGGCCTGCCCCAGACGGCCATCTGCAACCTGAACATCACACTGCCAACCCACAAGAAGGTAGGCGCTGCGCTGGGGAGACGGCTATCTGACCAGTCACCCTCTCCAGGCCATGTCATGTCATCCACATGTCCACAGAGCGGGGAGGATAGACAGAGGGAGAGGAGGAGAAGAGGAGGAGGGAGAGTGTTTTCAAACCGAGAGGTGGAACTTTGTTCAGCTCACAATGCTTGCTCTGTTGTCTTTTATCTTCAAACTGGGATTATATTATATGACCCAACAACACACACACCGATCCACAGAGAAAGAACTGTACCTCTGTCTTAACTCATATTCTGGTATACAAGTGGAAAAAAACATCACAGAAAGTCACCTCACTTTTGCTTTGTTGGTGTTCACAAATCACTTTGTTGTTTTGCTCCTCCAATCAGAGTGAGTTAGGTTCCACCACTCTGGCCATTTTGTTTTGTTTCTCTCGAGCCTCTTCATGCTTTATGCTGCCTTCATGTCACTTCCTGTGTTTTCTTTTGCTCCGCCCACTTTAACGCTTCCGCTGTTCCATTGTGTCATCTCTCTCCTCTCCTGCAATGCATCATGGGAACAAGCCGGACGTGGAGTCTGATCCTGATGACGAGGTAAACGGAACCTTCATCAGCACATGGAATCTGCTGCTTCCTACTTCCTCCTCTTCTTCGTTATTTTGTTCCTTCAGTTTGTGGCTCTAGCTCCCCTGTGGCTCTAGCTCCCCTGTGGCGATGGTAGATTCAGTGTAGTGGGGCTGGTTGTGTTTCCATGTAGTCGACTGTGAGAGCGGCCCTCATTTAAACAGACCAACACTGTGGTTGAGACTGGCTGTTGATGCACGCTGTGAGGTGCTATAGCTCAGCTCCAGGTGATCCTGTCCTCGTCCCACTTCTAGTGTACAACCTTCTATCTTTATTTTCATAATGCGTTCAGCGGGCAAACGGCCTCCTTAGCACACTGGTATTTATAGGCACCTATGCTATTTTTACACTGTAGGGTTCAAACTGAACTGAACTGAACCAGATAGTTCCTGGTTTACCATGTCCTTCTTATACACTATTCTATGCGCGGTTGTTGTTATTATCAGTTTGGATCCACAGTGTGAAAATGTCCATTAAGATTCAGACAGGGTTGGCATCCCATAGTTTGACAGTTATAGAAGTTAATATCTACTTACCGACCATTATATTTCAACCTTTCCTAAGCATGTTCCCTTGACAAACTTTCAGAACCTCTTTTACTTCTTCATTGCACGTAACTAACAGTATAATCTAGTCACACAAGAAAAGTACTTTTTTCTCCACCCAAATTTAGATCAATGTTTTTCTGTTTCTCTGTAATGAAAATTAGGAATGCAACTCTAGAATACAATAGCTTACCACACCCTCTGTCCAGTCAGAATGAAGCATGGATCCCTGTCACACTGCCTCTGTCCAATAGGATTAGAGGTTGTTTCTATGTTTTAGTCATCCTGAGCAGCAAGGTGACTCTGAAGTCCTCCATTAAACTAATGGCATGGAAAGACACGCTTCTGCATCGAACAGCCTTTCCCTTTAATGAACACACTCCTCCACCACCCTCCATCCCTCCCAAACTGCCCAATCCCCATCCACAACTCTAATAATAAGAGCTTGACGTGGTTAGTTTGAAGTATATTGAAACGTGTTTTGTTAGGACTTTGGATTTTAGATACACTGAACAGAGAACCTGTGTGTTTGTTAGTGTCTGTCAGGGTTGGACAGTTTAGTCATGGTGTAATGGACTTGATTTGATTGAACTTTTTCTGGGTCTGTGTCCTTATTCCCATCTTTGTGCTAGAAAGTGGACAAGGATGCACATTAGGGCGATGGATTCAGAATTGGAACCAGACCCAACCAGAGACTATTTATTGAAAGAGATGTTCAGTGCTAGTTCCATTCTGTGTGAATGAAGGAAGAGCACATCTAATCTTATAAAGCACAGTGCTCTGTGTTATCAAGCTAATCTTATGTAGCGCAGTGCTCTGTGTTATCAAGAGCCTGAAGTGGTAGGTTATGAGATCAGCTAATCTTATATAGCGCAGTGCTCTTTGTTATCAAGGCAATCTTATATAGCGCAGTGCTCTATGTTATCAAGCTAATCTTATGTAGCGCAGTGCTCTTTTTTATCAAGCTAATCTTATATAGCGCAGTGCTCTTTTTTATCAAGCTAATCTTGTATAGCGCAGTGCTCTTTTTTATCAAGCTAATAGCGCAGTGCTCTGTGTTATCAAGCTAATATTATATAGTGCAGTGCTCTATGTTATCAAGCTAATCTTATGTAGCACAGTGCCCTTTTTTATCAAGCTAACCTTACATAGCGCAGTGCTCTGTTTCATCAAGCTAATCTTATGTAGCACAGTGCTCTTTTTCATCAAGCTAACCTTATATAGTGCTCTATGTTATAAAGAGCCTGAAGTGGTAGGTTAGAGGACCTGTACAAGCACTCCCAAATCTAACCAGTAGATCTGAGCGATAGATCAGCCATACCGTTTAAAAAAAATAATAGATTAATTAGAAAGAGATTCATTATTTTGATCACATTTATATTTTATGTTAAAACATCCTTTTGTTCTTTTTTTGTTTGTTTGTTTGTTGCAGAGTGAAAAGCCAGATCGACGTCATACCTTTGCTTCGCTAGCTTTGCGTAAGCGTTACAGCTATCTGACTGACCCAGCAGCGAGTGAGTTACACATTCCTCCTTTCAATCAATCTCTTCAATACTATCACGCCAAATATCTACTAAGGTTTTCAACCAGCTATAGATTCAGATGATTATTCAGAAAGTGACATTGTCCATTGCTTCATAGTGTAGAGCACATCAGGGGGTCTCGTCACCATGCACTCAAACTAGAGGCCGGAGCCTGGTCCATTTGCATGGGTCACTGGTTGTTACCGCTTTGCACTCCTTTCTCATTTCCTGGTTGTCCTCACATGTCTGCTTTGAAGCTGTGTTCTGTGTTCTGTGTTCTGTGTTCTGTGTTCTGTGTTCTGTCTCATTGGGAACCACTGGCATTGCAACATCCATCTGTTCAGTTATTGCTTTTGAATGAACAAAATGTTAAAACTGGTGATTCTCAAACTTTTTGTTTTGTTTTTGTTTCTCCTGAAGGGGGTAGTTACATGATGATTCTAAATACTGC
>JAPMUY010008505.1:65000-68047 GCA_026901105.3 Galaxias olidus | reverse complement strand
AGTAATTCGAGCACTCATGCACATTCTGCGCCACCAGCCAATTATGGCTTGCACGAGAAGAGTGTGATGCAGTTGCCAGGCAACCCAAACATAGTGAGAAAGAGATTTTAGGAGAGGGGAACTGTTATACAGAAAGAGAGAGAGAGAGAGAGAGAGAGAGAGAGAGACAGAGAGAGAAAGAGAGAGAGAGAGAGAGAGAGAGACAGAGAGAGAGAGAGACTGAAGGTGGATTACATTGAGGACTGTGCAGTGCGTTTGTTAGGAGAAGCCTCTTCAGGCAAAGAGGGACCTGTAGGCTGTCAAGCAGTGACCGAGACACTAAAGACTCAAACCAAACACAGCCGCTCTGCTCTGTGTCACTGATACCGTTCCCTAGCCTTCCCCCTCCCCCTGGCTGGCACACACACACACAAACTCACACCCATAAACTCACGTACAAACTCACACACACACACACACACACACACACACACACATACACACACACATACACACACACACACACAAACTCACACACACAAACTCACGCACGCACTCACACACACACATTCACACAGCACCCACTCACACAAACACTCACGCACACACTCACACTCACTGGTACTTATCCTCCCATCAGAATCACAGGTGCCTAAGCTCTAGTTACTGTAATTACATTTCCTCATGCAGTAGACTGCAGAGAGAGAGAGAGAGAAAGGGAAAGGGCTGGACAGAGAGAGAGGAGCAGGTCGAGAGAGAGGGAGAGAGATGGACAGAGAGAGAGAGAGAGAGGAGAGAGATAGACTATTCCAAACGGTTTTGTGATTAACGATTATAATTGCGTTTTTACGCCAACAATAAAACTTGGTAAAAGAATGTCAATGGACCTTTTTACTGCTCACACATCCCATTAGCTGCCGAGCAAAGCCTTGCCACCCACCGCATAATAAGCCAGCCCGGCGCCTTTCAAGAACACTCCCAAATACAATTACGGCTCAGTGCATTGTCTAAACATTGCAAGTTTCGAACTCTGTGGGGTGCAAATGGGCTGTGTTCATAAACTTTCTGCAGTGTAAGTCAGCTCGTTTAAGTGTTATTGATGAGGCCCGCGCAACACTTTGAATAAAAGAAGCGCCGTAAAAATGGGACTTTTTTGAATGCCGTACACTCCGGTGGCTGACTGCATAATCAATGATCTACTTTATAAATAATTGGATCTAAAAAGAAAAAAAGGAGCCTGACTCTACACTCGGTGTGTGGGATGGAGAGAGTGAGAGAAGGAAAGAAAAAGACAGTATGTTTGTGTGTGCCTCTGTCTTGCCCTCCTCCTGTCCTGTGTGTGTGTGTACGTGTGTGTGTGTGTGTGTGTGTGTGTGTGTGTGTGTGTGTGTGTGCGTGCGGATGCTTCTTCCCCCTAGTCCCTCTTTACTAATCTTAATCTCTCTGTATGTCACAGCTTTATGGACATAATAACCAAAAAAGAGGATTACGCTAATTGCACTGCTCTACTGTGCTTGTAATGAACATATCGAGGGACTACACACACACACACACACACACACACACAGACAGACACACACACATTCAAACACACACACATGCACATATACAGTACTCACAGCAAACACACGTCTTTGGTCTGTTTCTTCACTCTCCTGCTCTCTTGATTCCATCCTCCCCCCCCCCCCTCCAGCCTGTTATGTTTTGTTAATCTCCGCAGCCCAGGAAGAGCAGCTGAATATTATTCCTCAAATCAGCTCAGCGGTGATTAGCCTTAGCTAGCGCGCCGCCGCGCGGAAACCTGCCGAGTCAACAGCCTTCAGGGTGTCAGATTAGCCATGCTAGAGCTAAAGCTACCATGGAGCACCTGCAGGTCATGTTATCCTGGGTCTGGTACAGATTAGCAATGGCTAGGGCTAATGCTATATTACTGGATCTCCCCTAGGGCCATGTTACAAACCCTGGCTATGTCAGGCTGGCGATGCTTTATCTGAAGCGTAAAGGCACTAGGACCTATCGAAATGGCCACTTAGCCGAGAGTTTGTCTGAGTTAACGGCGAAATGGCCATCGCTACTAAACCCTCAGGCCAATGCTAGGCCGCAATAACGACGCTGTTTTGGAGTGATGGGTGGTACTAAAAACAGTTTGTGGAACCAACTGTACCATCTGGTTCATCTCTGTATTAAAGTCAACAGTAAAGTGCATTCCTGGAGGAGGACTCAGAGATGAATTGATGAATCCCAAGTTATATTTTCTAGCTATACTAATGTTGTGATAACACAGCCTAATTTCTATTGAAGACTCAACCAGGGCCAACCAAGTCCAACCAAGGCTAAACAGCGCCAATGTGGACTAACCTGGGTCAAAGCGTCGCTCCCAACCAATGAAGCTGAACTTTCACTGAACCTTGGTGATGCAGTCTGAGGAGCGGATGTGGCAGAGACAGGGAGGCTAACCAAGGCCAACCAGCCGACCAAGGCCAACCAAGGCAGACCAAGGCCAACCCAGGCCGACCAAGGCCAACCAGGGCAGACCAAGGCCAACCAGGGCAGACCAAGGCCAACCAGGGCCTCGATTCGCTAACCCTGGGCCAAGGCCGTCTGAAAGAATCAACAACAAAATCTCCCCTCCAGGTCACATGTGAAGTCTGCAGATCTGACGAGAGAGCCCGGCAAGAGCAGAGAGCAAGGACCGACAAGCCCCTCTCTGAGTCCGCAGAGGAAACGAGGCAACGCTGAGCTCCATTAAAACTCATTTGGAGTCGAACACTAGGCTGTAAACTCACCCCCCCCCCCCCTTTTCTCTCTCTCTGCCACAGCTACTTCTCCGGCTGCATTACCGAGGTTCAGCGAGAGGGCACCGGCGTACGGTTAGCGGCGGGACCTCGTTACCGCCTCCGCCCGTCCATCCATCACCGCCTCGTTAGCGGAGAGAGAGAGAGCCGGCTCTGTTTGTGGGGACGGAGCGGTGGACGACGAGAGAGAGACGCGGTCTGGTGATATCAGTCAGACACTACTCTAGGAGGGGAATGGGAGTGGGGGGGGGGCCGAGGGGGGCCGGGGGGGGG
>JAPMUY010008505.1:47500-50000 GCA_026901105.3 Galaxias olidus | reverse complement strand
TCGCCACCTCGTCTGTCTGTCTGTCTATGCAGGTCTCTCCTGTGAATGAGGCCAGTCGATATCTCCTCCTTTACCTCTCTCTCTCTCTCTCTCTCTCTCTCTCTCTCTCTCTCTCTCTCTCTCTCTCTCTCTCTCTCTCTCTCTCTCTCTCCTTCTCTCTCTCTCTCGTTCTGTCTGTTCTAGTCTCTGTGGTGCACGTTGCCACCAGGCCTATCATCATCTGTTCCCCTGTTTTCTCTCTGTTCCTCTACTCTTCCTTTCCCTGTTCCTCTGCTCTCTCGTTTGTGTTCCTCTGAGTGGTCTTGCCTTGTGTGTGTGTGTGTTTGCTGGCTAGCTAGCAGAGCCACTCCTTTGGGAAAAGACAGGAAACAGAAGGACAGCAGCTCAGACACACACACACACACACAAGCACAGGGGCACGCATACACTCACACGCACGGAGGGAAGGCAATTATTCCCCTCCCACCCGCGCCATCCCAAGACCACGTTTCCATAGCAGCTCGCTAGGCGACAGGCACATTTGAATTTTAAAGGGAACCAACTCCTCAGTGTGCACAGGGTGACTCTCTCTCTGTGTAGTATCAGACAGTTTCCTACTTCAACCCCTGTTTTCAGAAAGCCAGGACTCTGGCCGTGTCTAGTCTCCAAAATGGCTGCAAGAGTGGGCGCAATAGAACAATTACGGAGGGAGATGGAGCGTCTGGAATGGAATATGCATAGTAACATAAAAGAAAACCAGTGATTAATTACATTTCTCTCCATTTGGTTGAACAACAGGCAAACCGTACTTCAGGAGCAGACCGCAAAAAAATGTGTCCTTGAAACTGACCAGTTCCATGTTATTGTAACCTTTCCATCTTGTTAAAATACCAAGTTGAAGGGGAGTGAGTGGGTCACCAATGACGTCCCTGTTGTGAGTGTAGCGGTGGTCCCAATAGCAACTCAATAAACATGCTCTCCTTCTCTTACCTCAACCTGCCCTGTGTGAGGTTTGGAGCGTGCACGGCTGCAAGTGTGTTTAGGTGTGTGTGTGTGTGTGTGTGTGTGTGTGTGTAGTGTGTGTAGTGTAATGTGTTTAGGTGTGCGTGTTGACTTGATGCAGGCTGACAGCTCCTTGGCAGTTTGTTCAGGGCTATGTTCAGGTTCACCAAACAACTCCCGTTAGTGTGATTCGACATCAGTAGTTATGGCTACCCACCGGCCCGGCCCGTCGCGCGCGCGCGTGTGTGTGTGTTTGTGTGTGCGTTTGTGTGTGTGGGAGGTGGCAACGGGCTAAAACGCTCACATCCAACCTAAACGTTAGGGCAATCACTGTGCTAAATAAGTTGGACAGGGAAAACGCAGACGAATGTTTCACGGGGGGCTTTTCCGGCCGTTCGTTCAGGGTGCAAAGACCACGAGAGACCACGCTACCTAACAAAGGCAACGGTAAACGTCGCGTTCACTCGCCTTGATCCCCGTCACAGGACAGAGCGCGGGGACTCCCAGCTCGCGGTCTAACGTAAAGACTTCACCCGGCGAAGATATACACGCCCCATGAGGCAGTTTCTGCAAACTATGTAAGAAATCTCGACGAGGCAAAACGCTGAAGTGATAAATGATGCATATTTCATAGTATTTACAGTGTAGTTTACCCCTCAACAGTAACTATGTTCCTGAGGACCTGCAATGAGGGCTGCTCTGGTGAGCTTGGCTGATAGAACGCATGCAAATTGTGCAACAGGATTTGAAAATCAAATCGTCTCTCTGGTGAGACAACACTATTACTACTACGTTTAAAAGTCGAGGAGGTGTCACACCCACAGGGAACGGTGGAGCACGTGAACAGGGGGGGGGGGAAGCCCTCGTCACCGCCAACGACTTGGCGGATCCGACGTTCTCGGATTTGTCCCATAAACACACACACACACATCGATTACCACCGACAATAGCAAACTAATGACGTTAATACCGCCTAATTCAATTGCTCTCCTGGAAGCAGTCAAAGAGCAGGCAGAGAACCTCCGCGCTCCCACTCTGAGAGCGCTCATTAAGAGATGTTTATCGGTGTAATGTGCCCCCTCGGAGGTTGGGATTATAAATATGAACATGTGCCTTAAACGTCTTTGCCAAACCATGGCGATATGGAACGTCTCCTTCAAAGGATAGTACGTGTGTGTGTGTGTGTGGAAGCCTGCGAGGAATGTCTTTTTTGAATGGGGACGAGTGGGGATTTAACATGCGGTCTCACGACGCAGGAGAACATAATCTCATTAGTGACAATCTGCCTCCGGTGTTCGCCTCAGAAGTACACACACACAGAGACACACACACACACACACACACACACACACACACACACACACACACACACACACACACACACACACACACACACACACCAGACTCAGTAAGGCTGGCTGTGTGTTGACATTCCCGGCTGAGCTATGGCTAATGATAGCCCTCTGCTACAGAGCCTGACAGAGGTGTGTGTGTGTGTGCGTGTGTGTATGTGCACCAT
>JAPMUY010008505.1:35000-40000 GCA_026901105.3 Galaxias olidus | reverse complement strand
GATAAAAAAAAGGACAAATCTCAAACCAGGGGGGCCGCAACCGCTGCGACCCAATTTCACAGGCGACCAGCGAACACGGCGGCGAGCGAGAGGGCGGCCGGGCGGCCGGGGGGGGGGGGTCGTAAACAGAGGCAGATAATTGCAGCGGAGAACTGGAAGAGCAATATAGGGCCTCTCCGAGGGGCCGCCCGGCGGTCGGCGGTCCCGGCCCGCCCGCTTCGATCGGGGCCGTCGTGATTGCGTGCGCTTCCTGTCCGTCTAATGCGAGCGTGTTCATTTAGGAAAAGCACGGCCGTCCTTAGGAGACGGAGAGCAGAACCTGGGCAAAATGATGTGCTGCTTTATAATGTTTTTTTTTTGTTTAGTTTCTCTGTTCTATTCTGTTCTATTCTGTTCTATTCTGTTCTATTCTGTTCTATTCTATTCTATTTTGTTTGTTTCTTTTCTTTTTTTTGACTTGGCCCAGTCCATCTCTCTGTTTCTCTCCTGTCTGTTGTCTATGTCAGATCAGGTGTTTCACCCACTATAGTGAACTTATTCCTGCTGGCATCTTCATCTCCCGTGCCTCTCCCTGGCTCTCTCCTCTCCGTTTCAAGTCCTTCTGCGGTAAAGAGCGATCTGGGAGAAAATGGTGGCGGCCGACGTCTCTGCCTGTCCGTCAGACTATCTCGCCCCAGGCTCTGCCTCTCTTCATCGCTCCCCTCCGCGGAGTGTCTGCTCGACAACATGCAGTGATACCGCTTCAGTCAGTCGCACACACACACACACACACACACGCACACACACACGCACACACACACACACACACACACACACACACACACACACACACACGCGCACACAGACCTTATGAGATGAAACGCAAATATCCTCACCACAAAGAGAGATCACAGATAGAAAAAAACCCTCTCTCTCTCTCTCTCTCTCTCCCTCTCCCTCTTTCTCTCACTCTCTCTCTGTCTCTCTCCCTCTCTCTCTCTCTCTCTCTCACACACACACACACACACGCACACACGCACACACGCGCACAGACACTGGCTTTATATAGGCAGTTCATGCTTTTTGTTTCCTTATGAGATGAAACACAAATATCCTCACCACAAAGAGATCACAGATAGATAAAAAAAACCCTCTCTCTCTCTCTCTCTCTCTCTCTCTCTCTCTCTCTCTCTCTCTCTCTCTCTCTCTCTCTCACACACACACACACACACACACACACACACACACACAAACACACACACTAGTGTGAGGCACTTAGGAGCAGCCCTGTAACATTAATAATTGCGTGACAGAGTCCTCTCCAATACGTTCTCTCTCTCTTTGTCTCTGTCTACCCCTACACACACACACACACACTCACACACACACACACACACACACACACACACACACACACACACACACACACACACACACACACACACACACACACACACACACACACACACACACACACACACACACACACACACACTCACACACACACACACACACACACACACACACACACACACACACACACACACACACACACACACACACACACACACACACACACGCACGCTTCTGCTCCCTTGCTAACGCATGCTCTCTCAAAACAATGACCTCATCCTAACGTGTCTACCTCTCTCTCGTTCACTCCCACCCTGTCTCCTCCCTCTTTTTACTTCCCTCCCTCCCTCTCTCCCTCTCCCTCCATGCCCCTCCCACTCCCCCTCTCTGCCTCAACAGCTGGCCCAGAGGATGAGGTCACCTGTGATATTGGAGGATGAAATCATCTTAGCGGGGAGGAAGTGAAGGGAGGGGAGGGGGGACCCCCCCCCCCCCCCCCCCCCCCCCCCCCCCCCCACCACCCCCCACACTGAACCCACTGTCTCTCCCCACTCTCCTCTGGCTCACTCCATCCCTCCCTCTTTCCCTTCATCGTCCTTTCATCCATTTCCAGCGTACCCCCCCACCCCCCTCCCCACCTCCCACTCCCTTCCACAGAGACAGCCCATTACAGTGAGAGCACTTTAAACTCCATTAGCACATAGATACGGATGGGACAAGAGTCAGAGAGAATAGAACAGAATAGAATAGAAAAGAAGAAAAAAGGAAATAATAGAAAAGTAACATGGAATAGAATAGAATAGAATAAAAAAAGGAAATAATAGAATAGTACAATCTAGAATAGAATAGAATAGAATAAAAAAAGGAAATAATAGAATAGTATAATCTAGAATAGAATAGAATAGAATAAAAAAGGAAATAATAAAAAAGGAAATAACCGAACATTATCATCTAGAATATAATAGAATATAATATAATAGAATAGAATAGAATAGAATAGAATAGAATAGAATAGGCCGAGGCTGCTGAATGTTTCTACAGTAAGTCTGGGTTTAAAGATCACACTGTTTGGCATTAAAGGAAAAAGAAGAAAGTGTGTTGAAATGAGTGCAGGTGTGTGTGTGTGTGTGTGTGTGTGTGTGCTGTGGAGGGGGTGGGGGGTGTTCACCCATGGCAGCTCAGCCTGTTCAGAGCAGAGCTGGTGTTCCACTCTGATCTTAGAAAGTCATGTTCCCCACCGTGTGTCAGTGTGTGTCTGTGTGTGTGTATGAGAGAGAGAGAGAGAGAGAGAGAGAGAGAGAGAGAGTGTGTGTGTGTGTGTGTGTGTGTGTGTGTGTGTGTGTGTGTGTGTGTGTGTGTGTGTGTGTGTGTGTGTGTGTGTGTGTTGGTCGCCAGGTAAACCTGGCTCGGTAGAGGCTCCTGCTGTCACCACACCTGTCTACCACGCGGGGGGCTTTTACGCTCTACCCTTTCACTACACCTTTCACACACACACACACACACACACACACACACACACACACACACACACACACACACACACACACACACACACACACACACACACACACACACACACAAACACACATCAGCCTTTAAACCGATTTACAGCAAGTAAGCAGAAAGTGAAATACACGTGGTCAAGGAGACTGCAGCGAAGAAAGTTTTGGGACTACCCAGTTTTCTGTCACCTGATTCACAAACACAAAAACACAAACTGCTTCTGTTACACTCCATAATTCATCTCATTTGTCATTTGTCCCCAAAAATATGCAGAAAGTGATTATGAGTTTAAAACAATGGTTCAAGTTTGAAAGTGATTTTATTGTTTAGAGTGGTGGAGTTTCGATCAACATAACTGTAAGGATTTAAATCTCCGCTTAGGTTCCCCTCAAGCTCAGACCAGTTTGTTTTTCCTCATTCCTTCATCCATCTCTCCTTCACATCCCTCTATCTCCTCATCCCTCCATCGCCCGTCTCTCCCCCGGCAGACAGGGGAAGGTGAAATGACGTGATGCTCACCGTGTTGCCAGGGAGCCCGCCTGCTAGGGAAATGTAAGGGTCACAGGAGCGACCTTGTCTCTCTCTCTCTGTCTCCTTCTCTCTCTCTCTCTCTCTCTCTCTCTCTCCCTCTCTATCTCTCTCTGTCTGTCGGTCTGTCTCTCTCTCCCTCCCTCTCTCTCTCTCTTTCTCCCTCTGACACACAGACACACAGACAGACACAGACACACACACACACACACACAAACACACACACACACACAACACACACACACAATTACACACTCTTGGAAGTGATTCTATGCTGCTGACACTTTGAATTTTGACAAAGACCATGATGTCACTGGTTCTACTGGGAAGAGAGGTGCAGTGGGGGCAGGGAGGTGGCTGAGATGACTCACAGAGTGTCAACCAGTGAGTGCCTGTGTCTGAGTGTGTGTCTGTTTCTCTGTGTGTGTGTGTGTGTGTGTGTGTTTATGTGTGTGACTGAGTGTGTGTGCATGACATGTGAGCGTCTGTGTGTGTGTGAGTGTCAGTCTGTGGGTCCCTGGTTGTGTCTGTTGTGTAGGAATGTCTATGTGGGTGTGTGTGTGTGTGAGAGTGTCAGTCTGTGGGTCCCTGGTTGTGTCTGTTGTGTAGGAATGTCTATGTGGGTGTGTGTGTGTGTGTGTCAGTCTGTGGGTCCCTGTTTGTGTCTGTTGTGTAGGAATGTCTATGTGTCAGTCTGTGGGTCCCTGGTTGTGTCTGTTGTGTAGGAATGTCTATGTGTGTGTGTGTGTGTGTGTGAGTGTCAGTCTGTGGGTCCCTGGTTGTGTCTGTTGTGTAGGAATGTCTATGTGGGTGTATGTGTGTGTGAGAGTGTCAGTCTGTGGGTCCCTGTTTGTGTCTGTTGTGTAGGAATGTCTATGTGGGTGTGTGTGTGTATGTGAGTGTCAGTCTGTGGGTCCCTGTTTGTGTCTGTTGTGTGGGAATGTCTCTGTGTGTGTGTGTGTGTGTGTGTGTGTGTGTGTGTGTGCTTGTGTCACAGCCAGACAAGCAGAGCCCGGAGTCCTCTCAAGAGGAAAGCGAACAACCACTCTTTCCTTTTCTCTCCTTCCCTCCCTCCTTCATTCCTCCCTCACCCCCTCCCTCCCTCCCTCTCCGCCCCACTAGGTCTGAGCTGGAGTCTCTGTGCTGGCGCTCAGGCTTAAATAATTCAGACGGGTGGAGAGTGAGTGAACGCACCACCAATGCTCTACTGAACTCACACACACACACACACACACACACACACACACACACACACACACTCACAGAGCCACACGCAGACACTCTCTTTCATACACACTCACGCGGGGACACACACCCTGTCTCTGTTGCACACACACACACACACACACACACACACACACACACACACACACACATCGTGCGCTTGGAAAAGAAGCGTGCCAGAGGCGAGCTATGGTTATTCGCAACCAAAGACACACCGATGTCCACTCTGGGCGACACACACACACACACACACACACACACACACACACACACACAAGCACTGTGACGTGCAGGGATCCTGCAGCTCTTGGCTGGTCCCTCAGGTATTCCCGTTAACACAGGCCAGGATGAAAATAGCTTCCGACCCACATAGCAGAGCGCTGCAGAGCCATAGGGACAGCTGTGTGTACCTC
>JAPMUY010008505.1:25000-30000 GCA_026901105.3 Galaxias olidus | reverse complement strand
TTCAAAAACCATCACAGACTGGCCTGAAGATGTACTCGACAAACTCAAAGACTGTTTTCAACAGACAGACTGGGACATATTTGAACAACAGGACCTGGGGACACTCACAGGAACGGTACTAGACTATATTAAGTTTTGTATCTCATGGACAAAACCATCAGGGTTTTCCCCAACCAGAAACCCTGGATGACCCCCAGGTCCGTGCACTGATGCTGACAGGAGACAGAGCACTCTACAGTGCTGCTCGACCTGAGGAGAGGTACAAAAACAGCTAAGGCAGACCACAGGAGGCACATAGAGTCCCATCTGTCCAGCAGAAACATTCGAGAGATGGCAGGGCATCCAGGACATCTCTCTCTCTCTCTGCTGCTCTGGCAGAGGAGCTCTCCCGCTTTGGAAACATCTCAGCAGCACGCATCTGCTCCAGCCACTCTCCCCCACCCTGCTCCCACAGCCTCCCCCACCCCCCCCCACCCTGCCCCCGCATCACCACATCCACCTCCCCCCCCGCGCCCCGCACTCACTGTTCAGGAGCTCCAGACAGTGAACACAAAGAAGACCGAGACGGGGTTCCAGGTAGGGTGCTCAGAGCATGCGCTCACCAGCTCGCCCCCACCTTTACCAGGATCTTCAACTCTCTCTGGCCCAGGCAATCATCCCACCCTGCCTCAAATCATCCACAATAATCCCGGTGCTCTCCCATCACCAGCCTGAATGATTACCGACCAGTGGCACTCACCCCGGTGATTATGAAGTGCTTTGAGAGACTCGTTCTGCAGCACATCAAGGACCATCTCCCCCCAGACTTTGACTCCCACCAGTTTGCATACCGTGCTAACAGATCCATCCATAGCTCTTCACTCTGCGCTGGAACACCTGGAGCAGCAGCAGAGATTCCGGATGCTCTTTGTGGATTACAGTTCAGCCTTCAATACAATAATACCGGACAGGTTATGCTACAAACTGGACACTCTCCCCCTCTCACATGTGTGGATAAAGGACTTCCTAACGTGTGACTGTGAGAGGCCCCCACCTCTCCTCAACCCGCACGCTGAGCATCGGCTCCCCACAGGGGTGCGTGCTGTGTGTGACTGCAGGCCGGCCCACAAGGACAACCTCTGTGTGTGTGGTCTCATCTCCAGGGCTGATGAGGCGGCCTACAGAGAGGAGGTCCTGAAGCTGGTTGCTTGGTGCTCTGAGAACAATCTTGTTCTAAACACCAAGAAAACCAAGGAGATCATCATTGACTTCAGAGGCACGCACGGACCCAGCCCCCCTCTGGCGAGAGTGTGGAGCGTGTTCGCACCATCAAGTTTCTGGGCGTGACTATCTCGGCCACCATCTCCTGGACAGAGAACGTCACCGCCATCATCAGAAGGAGACACTTCCTGTCCTCAGGAAGCACAAGCTGAATTCCACCTTACTGCTGACCTTCTACCGTTCATCAATCGAGAGCCTGCTGACATACTGCATCACAGTGTGGTATGGCAGCTGCTCTGCTAACAAAGGGGGATACAGAGAGTCATAAAGACAGCACAAAGACATCGGCTGCTCTCTCCCTTCCCTAAACATCTACACCTCTCGCTGCCTCTGCAGAGCCAAAAATATCCAAAAGGACAGCTCAGCTCTGGTCTGTTTGCCCTGCTGCCCTCCGGGAGCCCCTCAAGACCAGAACAAACAGATTTAAAAACAGCTTCTTCCCCCAGGCAATAACCCTGCTGAACTCAAATTTGTAACCCTGTGCAATAGTCAGTTCCGTGCAATCTCTCTCTCTCTCTCTCTCTCTCTCTCTCTCTCTCTTTTATTTATTTTATTTTATCTTATCTTATTCCTGTTTTAATCTGTACTGCACTGTTTGGTGGTTGCTTAATCTCATTGTACCTGTGTATAATGACAATAAAGGCATTCTATTCTATTCTATTCTATTCTGTGACAGACTTCACCCTGAAAATGATCTTGGTATTGAGGTGCTCTCGCGTGGGCCGTAGGAGAGAGAGCGTCTCTCTCTCCGTGACTCTCGTTTTATTGGATTCTCTATTTGATCCCTCTATCACATATATTTTCTTTCCCGTCTCTCTCTCTCTCTCTCTCTCTCTCTCTCTCTCTCTCTCTCTCTCTCTCTCTCTCTCTCTCTCTCTCTCTCTCTCTCTCACTCTCTCTCACTCTCTTTGACACTTTTTTTCTGCACCCACCTCTTCATTTCTCTCTCTCTCTCTCTCTCTCACTCCATCCTGAGTGCGGTTCATTTGTTCTGCTCTCCCAGAGTCAGAGTGCTGGATCCCCTGACGCAGCACTCCCCTATCTAATCTGTTACACTGACTAGCTTATTCACCCCATGAATTACCACTTCCCATAAGCTCTCTCTCTCTCTCCGTGTGTGTGTGACGCGCGTGTGTGTGAGAGAGAGGTGCATGACGTGTGTGTGTGTGTGTATGTGTGTGTGTGTATGTGGGGGAGGGGGATGGTTCTTAATTAGAAATAGAAAATGAGAATCTGCTTCAAAAAAAGAATAGAAAAAAGAGAGAGCGCCTTTTGTGTATGAAATATGAACGCACTGATTACAATAACATTCAAACAAAAAGCCCCCCCCACAGTAGAATGGCATAATGGCGGTTCAGTTCAATGATTCTCGCGGACCAGAACGTTTCCCCCGCCACTCCGGGAGTCGATCCCCTTTTCCAATTAGCACACTTTCTCCCAGTCTCCATTCTGCTGTCGATTTAGCGAGAAAACTTCAAAAGTTAAAATTTTGTTTTTTTTCAAACTTTGTAAGTGTCAAATTTCATAGGTGACAACACAGACGTGTGTGTGTTGGTGAAGCAGAGAGAAAGTGTGTGTGTGTGTGTGTGTCCACACGTTTCTATCGGGGAGACCCACCCCAACGTAAGGTGAACCTGCCCGTCGCCTTCCCCACTTCAAAGACCGAGTCCTGACTCTCCTCGTCTGCCCCCCCCTCTCTCTCCTCTCTCCCTCTCTCCCTCCATCCCCTCCTCCTCCCCTGTGAAGCACATGAAAGACTGCACTCACTCCCACTGGAGCCTAATTGCAGTCAGCTGCCTTGTGACACACACACACACACACACACACACACACACACATAACCACCACCAACACCACATGTATACTGTACACTCTCTCTCTCTGCACACACTCGCAAACACACACGCTAACACACACACACACACATACACACACACACACAGTAACACATTCTAACTCACTAACTCACACGTACACAAATTTCTGAATTTTTTAATCTCACTGTGTGTGCGACAGAGGGAGAGGTGGGGGGGGAGTTGAGGTTTATAAGGCTGACATATATCATTCTACACCCCCCCTCCTCTCTATCTCTCTCTCTCTCTCTCTCTCTCTCTCTCTCTCTCTCTCTCTCTCTCTCTCTCTCTCTCTCTCTCTCTCTCTGTAGACACTGTAGCAGTAGCAAAGAGCTGTCTGACTCACAGAACCACATGAACCCAGCACACAGGGACACCTCAGGTCAGAGAGAGACAGACAGACAGACAGACAGACAGACAGACAGACAGACAGACAGACAGACAGAGGGTGAGAGGGAGACCGCAAGAAGGTGAGAGAAATATAAAGAGGGTAAGACACGCAGAGAGAACATGAAAAACGTCTGGAAGGAGGTTTTCGATTGAGAAACAAAGAAACGTAATGCAAAGTATGAAAAACAGAGATAATGTGTGTGTGTGTGTGTGTGTGTGTGTGTGTGTGTGTGTGTGTGTGTGTGTGTGTGTTTCAGGAGTAATATAGAGAAAAAAAACCCAAGGAAGTGGTTCCTTGTTGGCATAAAAGCCCTGTCAACACACACATACACACACACACACACTCAGATAAAACGATCTATGTACCCGGGCCGCCTTTGGCATTCAGCATTCGTCAATATCCTCCAGCAGGGGCCAAAGCAGCCAACTGATAGATGATCAATCCCACTGTACAACCTTTCAATCAGATCAGTGACCAGACCACAGGACACCAGGACGTCTGTCTGTCTGTCTGTCTGTCTGTCTGTCTGTCTGTCTGTCTGTCTGTCTGTCTGTCTGTCTGTCTGTCTGTCCCTGTCTTAGGTAGTCTGACTCGAGTTTATGTGTTGGACACACACACACACACACACACACACACACACACACACACACACACACACACACACACACACACACACACACACACACACACACACACACACACACTAATCCTCCACAGACTCAGTAAATTACAGGGTTGCCACGGCTCGGCCACAGCTGGGCGGTTGCCTAGGGAACTGCGAGGAGCTAGCTTATCGCCGTAGTTGAACCCTGACCTCGTGAAAAGGTGGGGGGGGGGGGGTTGTTGGTGGTGGGGAGGTATCTTTAAACAGGGCTTTGTTTGTTTGTTTGTTTGTTTGTGCATGCGTGTGTTGTTGTTGCTCCCTCTGTTTGTGGTGGCTGATGTCAGGGTTGCCGTGGCGAGGTTGTGTGTGAGAGCGCTCTGTGTCGCTGACGCCACGGCGTGAGTGCTGATGACAAGGCAGCCGTAATAACTGCTTATCCTCAACTCATCATCCTCCAAACAGCAGATGTTGGGAATGCTGGAGAGGGAGGGGGGGAGGGGGTGTTACCTTGGGCCAAAAGAAGCCGAGGAGGTGACGAGGGGGTCCGAGGGTACTCTGACGACCACTCCATACTTCAACAGAACAGGGGGACAAAAGAGCGAGCCTGGGTTCCACTGGGTTCCGCTCTGAGTGCCCTTCCTGTTCCTGTTCCTTCCGTTCTCATCTGCCCTTTTGTTCTCTTCTTCGTGTGGTTCCGCGTACTGCTCGGATCTATTCAGTTCCCTTCTGCCGGCGTCACGGCGCTCCTGCAGGGTTCTTTGTGTCCCCCTTCCCTCCGGCGAAGTCTTGCTCCCTGTAGGTGCTCCTCCAGGTGGTCCTCGTTTGTCTCCCCGCACAGAGCGTCAACGAGGACGGGCTAGATCACTGTGCCCGTTTAATTCTTTCCTTCTTT
>JAPMUY010008505.1:15000-17500 GCA_026901105.3 Galaxias olidus | reverse complement strand
TGATAATGCATTATGCATCACTATATCGGGAGCCCCGTGCTCCTACCAGCGGGGCAGGAAACACGCAGTAATGTGGCAGATGCGGATGCATTATTTAAGAACAAGTCGCTCGCTATTAGTCAAGTGTCCGTCTCCTGTGCCCAAATTGCCTGCGCCTTTACCCAAATCGTATCTGACATGCGGCGCAATTAGTGTGTGTGTTTGTGTGTGTGTGTGTGTGTGTGTGTGCGTGCGCGCGCGCTTGCGTGCGTGTGTGCGTGCGCTTGCGTGCGTGCGTGTGTGTGTGTGTGTTGCAAAGAGCCATGGTTGCCATTATTTAGAAATAAAGCTAACAGTACGCCTAACAGACGCGCATATCGACCGAGTTTCTCTTGTCTGATCAATAAGACTGGGGAAGCTGCCACATCTTTGAGCCATTAGGCAACTCAGTTTAAATCTCATCTGATCAAAAGAAAATCACCCCACTTTGTCATGCAGTCCATGTGCACGTTTCACTTAAACATAGAATAATCAAATTGCATACAAAAAACAGACACTAACAATATATTAATGGAAACAAGTCGATAAAGAAATGTCTTGAAGGAAAAGAATGTAGTGGAAACAATGAACTCTGTGACACCGTCCGACGGTACTTCATGCGCCAGCCTCACCACTACGTGTGTATGTCTGTGTGCGTGTGTGTACGTGTGTGCGTGTGTGCTTGTCCGTGTGCATGTGCGTGTGAGTGTGGGTGATTAAGTTGCGAGTGTGAGTTGCATGATAGCGCACGGTGCTGCATGAGAGCGCAAGTAAGCCCAAAAACTATCGGCTCCAGAACCAGAGCGCACGAGATGAACACTGGTAATCAATACATCGCAAAGAGCAGTGAGAAAAAGCCACTTTGGGTAGCAAAAGAAAATGTTTTTCACCTGCTGCCAGTTTTCCTCCAGCGAAGGCATCGCAGAGAAATAGCCTGTGTCGTGCACGAGTTGGAGCTCTTGAAAAATACTGTAATTCGCCAACACATCCATAGTGATGCGAATATAAAAAAAAAAAAGTGAGTTCAGTTTGACTCCGCCGAAAAATAACAAGTACAAAAAACTCAGCCCTTTCTCAGTTTCATATAAAAGTAAAATCAGGTTTCAGAGAAAAGTGTACTTGCGGTGTTTCAATGCACCAGAGAGTCTGTTACACAGCGCCTGGGATACAAATCCTACGCAGATGAGGACTTCAGAAAAGAAATAGGAAAAAAAGAGTTGGATAATATGTCAATAAAGAGACGCAATCCGTTTTCTAAAATGTGAATTCTCTCTCTCTCTCTTTCCGATCCACAGTCAATCCAACGGTAGGATGCCAGTTTGCTGACTTGAAAGGTCCATCTATTTCCGCATTGCCAGATTGCAATCTTTGCTCTATAAATTCCAGCTTGCCTTTTTTTTCGTAGTCGCAGCTCTGCGATCCTGTTCAGCGGGCGAGTAGGCTCGGGCAAACACTCTGGTGCGCTCAGCAAGCCAGGGGACTCGATGGGGGCGTGGTCACACGTCAATCACTTTCGTGCGTGACCTTATAAGGTAAATAGGGTTGATGATATCACTTGCTTCCAGTTAAGTCGGCGCTGAAATAAGGGAAAGGGGAGGAGTTTAGAAAAATAGGGATCCGTCATTGGCTATCCAGGATTGTCGCTCAGGCCCAAGATGGCTGTGAGGGGCGAGCTATTTTTAGAGGGCTATATAGATGCATTGCCGTTCTGCTAACAGTCACATCGAGCTTCTGCTCAAGGAAGGAGCACATACGAGCGATTCTACAAAATTAAAACTATTCTAAGCCTCTAAAGTTAGAACTATGACCCCATAAAAGCGAACAAACTACAATATATCAATATATAATGAGAAATGTTGTCTTGAGGACTTTTGCGCTAATAAGCCTGATCTGAAAACAACAAGTCATTGGGTTGTGATGTAATAGATTTCCCAAAAGGGTCCTGAGACGACTCCTCTTGTGGTTTGAGGTTGCAGTGTTTTTACTGGAAACCCGCTGTACTCTCTCTCTCTCTCTCTCTCTCTCTCTCTCTCTCTCTCTCTCTCTCTCTCTCTCTCTCTCTCTCTCTCTCTCTCTCTCTCTCTCTCTCTCTCTCTGTGTGTGTGTGTGTGTGTGTGTGTGTGTGTGTGTGTGTGTGTGTGTGTGTTTGTGTCTGTTAGAGAGTGTGTGCATGCAGGACTGAGGGTCTGTAGCTAGAGGCAGAAAGACGTAGGCTAAAGAATAGAGAAGAGAAGCGAACAGAACAGAAAATAATACGTCAGAAGAGACGGGAAGAGTATTCGATCTTCACGATCAACAGTTATGGAATACAGGCTCATTAAATAGGCCTATTAAGCATGTTTGTTATTTTAGCTGTCAAATATTTGTTATTGCTAATAGGCTGCTATTAATAAAAAATAAAGGGCTTTTAAAAAGCTCACATTCACAGACGGACATAAATTCACTGCAATATAGATTTCAATCAAACCTTTATGGTCAGAGA
>JAPMUY010008505.1:0-2500 GCA_026901105.3 Galaxias olidus | reverse complement strand
GTATGTCGTTGGTCTCCTTTCGTATTAGAGTTAGTTTATTAAAAATTTTCTTATTAATACTCTAATGCAAGTAATTTTGTTTTACTGGGTTAAATGGTAGTCTAATTCAATGTATTTTGTTCTAGCCTGAGAGCTCGTTTATTAAAAATGGTCTTATTATTATAATGCTAGTAATATTACATTGAAATTGCTATTGAAATTGTTACTGATGATGGGAACATTCTCACAATGTATATCTTAATATTTACAGTGCAGTGCTGGGTATTTCATTTAATAAATTACTTGAATAGCTGTACATATCCAAAGCCCCTGGCTTCAGAACTATGTACGTATGTCTTAACAGGGAACTATGTATGTCTACCTGTACTTATGAACCAAACACCTGGCTTCAGAGCCTGGTGTTTCATATAACAGGGAACTATGTATGTGCAGCTGTACCTATGACCCAAACACCTGGCTTCAGTGCCCGGTATTACATATAACAGGGAACTATGTATGTATAGATGTACCCATGACCCAAACACCTGGCTTCAGTGCCCGGTGTTTCATTTAACAAGGAACTATGTATGTGCAACTGTACTTATGACCCAAACACCTGGCTTCAGAGCCCGGTGTTTCATGTAACATGCCACTGTGCATGTCTACCTGTACTTATGACCCAATCACCTGGCTTTAGTGTCAGGTATTTCATGTTATAGACTAACGACTAATTCAATGTTTAAGTTATTGTGTTTGCTACTGAGTGCATATATCAGCATTTCAATTTGTTAAATTTTTCTGTTTTCAGTTTTTACATTACTGCATACAGTTACTGCCATGCAAGAAAATGATATTTCCATCGGTGAGTTGAGATAAGTATTTCCTCTGTTTTAAGGGGCATTGTTCTTAACGTGGATCAAACTTACATTAAACATGGATTGCAATGGTTAACATTGTAGTGTATGCGTAACATTTTTGTAGTACATTTTTATTTCTTAAAGTTTAGTTGAAAGTATCACATTAATTTCCAATCTAAAAAATAATTAATGAATTGTGATCTTTGCTTTTGTAACACATATTTCAGAATGTTAGTTCAGAACAAATTTTTCTTTATTAAGGTTATTCTAAACTGACGTTTTTTTCCCTCTAACAGATTGGCTACCACCCTCTTTTGTAATTTTACGTCGCACAAAGAGCCATGTATCCGGAATTGTCCGTTCAGTTGAGGCACTAACTGATGTCCTTGAGTGTCACTCAAGGGGCACATTAACGTCTTTTACTTTATGGTAAGAGTAGGTTGTGTTCATCAATTACAGTTACTTCTAATTGCTTACACAGTAAAAGTGATTATTGAGGCACAATCACTGAAACCATTAACACTTGGAGCCAATGGATTTATCAATTGTGCCAAACTGAATGCACATTCTCGGCTTTACGCTCAGTTTGTAATTTATAAACACACTTTTTTCAAACCTGTAAACACAAGTCACTGCTTTACACTCAGTTTGCAATATATATTAACACACTTCCAGCAAAACCTGTAAACATTGGTCTGTACATTGCCACACTATTTTGCCAATTGATTTTCCACATTGACACATGCAGAATTACTTTTAGATTATGAGTTCACTTACAAATCAGAGCTTGAGTACTATAAATAGGCTTCGGGTAAACATTTGGTTGGGACAAGAATGGAGGCCAATATTGGACAGAATAGGATGGGCTAGAACTAGAGGAGGTCTAGGAGGTGAAGTAGGATAGGAGACAAGGAGAAGACAGGGATGAGGAAGAGGTAGGGGAGTCAGGAACACAATACAGTAACTGATTACATCAGAGTGACTGTGGTTGATCATGTTGTCAACCAGGGGATGAGCAGAAGGGTAGCTGGGCAATGAGTTCAACCAAATCTGAGCCGCTATACTGTTGCAGGTGTCATCGGGAAATTTAGAATTGAGAACCTGTAACTAAGTGCTGTTGTCTTACTGGCAGAGTAATACTGTATGTACTGTACTTTCATAAAGAGATGGATCTATCACTAATGTTTAACCACACAAATGTTTTAGTTTTCCTCTAGACCTACTGCTCTTTTGTTATTTGAAGAGTGTTTGAATATACTTTACATATTTGGACACCTGTATGTGCGTTTACGTACTACATGTACGACAAAACTTAATTGCAAACTGCCATGCCATGCACACAAAAAAGCAGAAGTCAGAAGTTGTTTTTCATTTATACTACCAGTGCGCAGTTGGTGCTTCACATGCTTATTCAAATGATGGTTTTTGTGTACTCTGCTGATACAAAAACAAAGTTTTTAAAAGTTTGAAGTTTAGCCAGAATAGTTTTCTTTTGCAAGCGATGTATGATGTTTTGCTGGTTTGGAGTGAGGTTTTGTGTTTAGTTTGTAGAATTTTGCAAAAATAGTCTAAAGTTTCAATGATGCATAAGCAATCAGATAAAAACTGTAAATATTCTCTAAGTTCCTTTTGGTGTCGTATGCCTTTCATAGTCTAGTTCAGAA
>JAPMUY010008500.1:40000-52500 GCA_026901105.3 Galaxias olidus | reverse complement strand
GGTTCTTCTAATAAGATCTGGAGACCCGACATAGTCCTCTATAACAAGTAAGTCTAGTCATCATCCTCATCTTCAGCACCATAGTCCTCTATAACAAGTAAGTCTAGTCATCATCCTCATCTTCATCAACATTGTCCTCTATAACAAGTAAGTCTAGTCATCATCCTCATCTTCATCAACATTATCCTCTATTAAGAGTGTGTTTAGTCATCATCTTCATCACTATAGTCTTCTATAACAAGTAAGTCTAGTCATCACCTTCATTTTCATCACTGATCCTCTATAACAAGTCTAGTCATCATACTCATCTTCATCCCCCCACTCCTCTGTAACAAGTGCGTTTAGTCATCATCCTCATCATCATCACCATAGTCCTCTATAACAAATAAGTGCAGTCATCATCATCCTCTTCATCACCATAGTCCTCGATAACAAATCAGTGCAGTCATCATCATCATCATCCGTAAGTCTAGTCATCATCCTTTTCATCATCTTTATAAGTGTAGTCATCATCACCTTCATAGTCCTCTATATCAAGCAGGTCTAGTTATCATCCTCATCATCATCATCCCTAATATCGTCATCATGGTCCTATGTAGCAAAATAGTATTTTCATCTTCGTTTATCATCGTCATCATAATAATCTATTTGTCCTAGTTCAGAGCTGTGGAGCCCCGCCCTGCTCCATTGGCCAATAGGGACTGCCGTGGGCGGAGTCTTGGTGTCAGTGTGACCCCTTCCTTTACACAGAGAAACCCAGAGTTCAAATGTCACCCTCCGTGAAACCCACACCCAACGAAGTCAAGTCTAATATAACGCTCTTATAATGGTCATATTAACATACATTGACCATTTATTTTTATTTTCAATTCACCTTCTGTCCATTCTGAATAACAATAGGAAATAATAGCTGGCCATATGCAATTATATAAAAAAAATCTTATCCAGCTATTCATTTGAGTTTTTATGTCTCTTACCCTCTGCCACCCCTCCTCATTCTCCTATTGCACAATTAACACAACTCTGCTGTCTTTTACACGCACACACACACACACACACACACACTAACACACACACACACACACACACACACACACACACTAACACACACACACACACACACACACTAACACACACACACACCCCACAATAACACAAACCGGTTCTCCTTTACACACACACACACACACACACACACACACACGCACACACACAGTGCCGTGGGTGACTTCTTGGTGGAGGATAAGACCAAGGCCCTGTTGAAGTTTGACGGCACCATCACCTGGGTTCCCCCCGCCATCTTCAAGTCCTCCTGCCCCATGGACATCACCTACTTCCCCTTCGACTACCAGAACTGCTCCATGAAGTTTGGCTCCTGGACCTACGACAAGGCCAAGATCGACCTGGTGCTCATCGGCTCCAAGGTCAGGGGGGTCAAACAGGCCTAAGAGAGATCGTGCATTTTGTGTGTGTGTGTGTGTGTGTGTGTGTGGGTGTGTGTGTGTGTGTGTGTGTGTGTGTGTGTGTGTGTGTGTGTGTGTGCATGGTTTAGTGTGTGTGTGTGTGTGTTTAGTGTGTGTGTGTGTGTGTGTGTGTGTGTGCATGGTTTAGTGTGTGTGTGTGTGTGTGTGTGTGTGTGTGTGGGCATGGTTTTGTGTGTGTGTGTGTGTGTGTGTGTGTGCATGGTTTAGTGTGTGTGTGTGTGGGCATGGTTTTGTGTGTGTGTGTGTGTGCATGGTTTAGTGTGTGTGTGTGTGTGTGTGCATGTGTGTGTGTGTGTGTGTGTGTGTGTGTGTGTGTGTGTGTGTGTGTGTGTGTGTGTGTGTGTGTGAATAAGCGTAGGAACAGCACGACGTCTTCTCTTGTCATGGCGAAGGTCAAACTGATAACTCCCTCGTTTGATCCGTTATAATGTGCTCCACTTCGAAAAGAGCACGCTAGCACGATTGTTTTGGTTCAAAAACAGAGGAGCGCTGGGACAGCACCGTCAGATACGTGACTGACCCTTCCACAGCATTCCAAAGCAACGCACTGTCATGCTGGCTACACGCCGTCGCTAGGCAACGGCGGGGAGCAGTGGTCGAGTAGTCAGCTGTCCAATAGCCACTCAGCATCGAGAGATGACACGGGGGGGCACTTGTTGAGTGATTGCTGGGCAACAGGCCATGGAGACACACTTAGCGTTCCGTATGAACAGGGCTTATTGAGTCAACAAGCTGCCTAATCAGACGCTGGAATCCCAGAGAGACTCGACCTCCTTGGGATCTTCTTACTCTTTTCCTTTTCCGTGGTTTTCCTTCTTTTTATCCTCCATTTTTCCCTCTTCCCCCTTTTATCATTCCCATCTTCCTTTGCCTCTTTTCCTTCTCCCTTTTCTCTTCCCCCTCCCTTTGATTACCTCTTTGCTCTTTAAAATCCCTCCCTCTCTTTCTTAACCTCCTCCTCCTCCTCCATTACCTCTTCCTGTTCCTTCATTCCCTCCTTACCCTTCTCCTCTTTCTCTATTCCCTCCTTACCCTCCTCCTCCTCCTCCATTACCTCCTTGCTCTTTCAAATCCCTCCTCTCTTTCTTAACCTCCTTGCCCTCCTCCTACCCTCCTCCTCCTACCATCCTCCTCCTTACCCTCCTCCTCCTCCTCTTCCTCCTCCGTTCCCCTCTCCTCCTCCTCCGTTTCCTCCTCCTCCTCATCCTTTTCCTCCTCCTTCATTCCCTCCTTACCCTCCCCCTCCTCCTCCTCCGTTCCCTCCTCCTCCTCCTCCTCCTCCTCCATTACCCTCCTCCTCCTCCCTTGTTACCCTTTTACCCTCCCCCTCCTCCTCCTCCGTTCCCTCCCCCTCCTCCTCCTCCTCCTCCGTTCCCCTCCTCCTCCTCCTCCTCCTCCTTCATTCCCTCCTTACCCTCCTTACCCTCCTCCTCCTCCCCCGTTTCTTCCTTACGCTCCTCCTCCTTCTCTTCCTCCGTTCCCTCCTCCTCCTATTCCTCCTCCGTCCCCGTTCGTTCCTTACCCTCCTTACCTCCTCCTCCTCCTCCTTCATTCCCTCCTTACCCTCCTGACCTCCTCCTCCTCCTCCCCCGTTCCCTCCTTCTCCTCCTCCTCCTTCATTCCCTCCTTACCCTCCTTACCCTCCTCCTCCCCCGTTCCCTCCTTACCCTCCTCCTCCTCCTCCTCCTCCTCTTCCTCCGTTCCCTCCCGTCCTCTCCTTCCTCAGGTGAACCTCAAGGACTTCTGGGAGAGCGGCGAGTGGGAGATCATCGACGCGCCGGGCTACAAGCACGACATCAAGTACAACTGCTGCGAGGAGATCTACCCGGACATCACCTACTCCTTCTACATCCGCCGGCTGCCCCTCTTCTACACCATCAACCTCATCATCCCCTGCCTGCTCATCTCCTTCCTGACCGTGCTGGTCTTCTACCTCCCGTCCGACTGCGGAGAGAAGGTCACGCTGTGCATCTCCGTGCTGCTCTCCCTCACCGTCTTCTTGCTGGTCATCACCGAGACCATCCCCTCCACCTCGCTGGTCATCCCGCTGATCGGAGAGTACCTGCTCTTCACCATGATCTTCGTCACGCTCAGCATCGTCATCACGGTGTTTGTGCTCAACGTGCACTACCGCACGCCCATGACGCACACCATGCCGGGCTGGGTGCGCTCGGTGTTCCTCAAGGCGCTGCCCCGCGTCATGCTGATGAGGAGGCCCCTGGACCAGGTGGACAAGGCCGGGGCCGCCGGGGGGGGGGGGGGGGGCGGGCGAGCGGCGGCGGCGGCGGCGGTGGCAGTGGGGGAGGCGGGCGGAGCAGCTGGAGCTGGAGGAGGAGGAAGTGGAGGGGTTAAAGGAGGAAAGAAGAGGAAGAACAGCCTGACGCAGGTGAGCCAGAGTGTGGGAAAGAAGTAAACAAAGTATAAAGTTAATAGTAACATATTAAAAAACATATACATACTATGTATATATCTATATATATATATATATATATATATATATATATATATAATAATATATTATAATATTTAAATGATTGTAATACCAACTATGTACATCAAGCTATGTAACTGCATGTTTGTTTTACATATGTGTTGTAGTTTACATTATGACCTCTAATCTAATCATGACCTTTGACCTTGCGCATTGACTTGACTCCCGTCTCCCCCTTCTTGTCTTCTGCAGCAAGTAGGAGGCGGCTCCCTGAACTGTCTTGAGTTTGGCGACGGCCGACTGTCCATGGAGGGCTGCGGCGCCGGCGGAAAGCAGTGTCCGTGCCCCTGCCAGCATGGCAAGGAGACCCCGGAGGTGGCGGACCCGGCCAAGCTCAGCCGCCAGCTGAGTCCTCAGAGCATCAACACCGTGGTGGCGTTCTCCGTGGTGTCGCCCGCGCCCGCGCGCGCGCGCGCGCGTGTGTGTGTGTGTGTGTGTGTGTGTGTGAGATCAAACAGGCCATTGAGAGCGTCAAGTACATCGCCGAGAACATGAGGAGCCGCAACAAGGCCAAGGAGGTGGGTGGTGTAGTTTTTAGTCGCTTTTACGAGGCCATTGAGGTTGGAGTTGTAGTCTTACGTAAGTGGCTTCAAGAAGGCCAAAGAGGTGGGTGATGTAGTGTATAGTCGCTTCACAAGGCCATCGAGGTTGGAGTTGTAGTCTTACGTAAGTAGCTTCAACAAGGCCAGGGAGGTCGGTGGTTTAGTCTTTGGTGGCTTCAAAACGGCTAAAGAGGTGGGTGATGTAGTTTTTAGCAGTTTCAACCAGGCCAAAGAGATGGACGGTATAGTCTTTAGTACAAGCTAGTTTTTATTATCTACATTTAAAGACGTAGTTGGTCAAGATTAGTCTTCAAATGTCTCAAATGGATTCAACTATTAGACGTAATAAACAGTTAGTTTGGCAATCTTGGGGGACAGGATGGAATAAAGTTTTGTGTTATATACCCAGCTACAGATGCAGATCATGCAAATATCGACTCTATTTATGTTTGGTTTTGAAATACACCAAGTCATGTGCAGCACTAGAATGTGTGTAGCCTACCATGTAAACAAAAAAACGGCATGCGTTATGCATGTGTATGCAAAGCGTATTCCGAGAGGGACGGAGAGGGGAACAGGGAAGTGAGGACTGCATCCCTTTGTGCCATCCTGTCAAAAACACATTTCCCAAAGCGTACTCTCTGCGGTGTGAGTTTAATCTGAGATCTCCGCAGTCTGTCAGCGAGAGGCGCCGAGAGTCAATTCTACCCCCAAAAGGGAGGAGAGGGGCGTCTTTTGATATGCTAAGCAGCCTTCTCAATCAGCTCTGTCCAAAATGTCTGTCGCTGCTGTTGACACAGTGCTTCCAATGAGACGGTTCCTACTGTGTCAATTACGGGTCAGTGGTGTGCCTGCTTGCTGAAGTGCTCCAATCAATCCGTTTCCTGTCCTTTCTTTCTTTCTTTCTTTCTTTCTTTCTTTCTTTCTTTCTTTCCGCCACACACGTAACCTCCTCTTCCCCCTCTTTCTGCTCTCTCATTATGTCATCATCTACACCCCCCCCCCCCCACACTCCCCCCACCCACTCTCTCTCAGGTGGAGGACGACTGGAAATACGTTGCCATGGTGATTGACAGGATCTTCCTATGGGTCTTTGTGACAGTGTGCATCCTCGGAACACTGGGCCTCTTTCTGCAGCCTCTCATTGGCTTCTTCTCCTAGCCGCTGGCCAATCACCACCCCTTGGCTGCCTCCCACCACCCTGTCTCAGCCAACTGGCAACCCCAGTTCCCAATGTCAGTCATCTTTTGGACCAATCAGAAGCTTTGGGTGCTCGTGGTTCAGGTCCTGGGGACGTTATTGGGTTTGTGCACGTTTTTACTTCCAGCGCATCGCTAACACACCATTACTTCTTGCAGTAGTGATCATTGACTCAGTCTGGACCCCTTGTTATTGAATGCTGGCGTGTTAGAGATGGGTTGGAAAGAAAAGCCGGCACGAACAGAAGCTCTCCTGGACCGGAGCTGGAGACCTAAGCTTGTCCGCAGATTCTAGTTCCACTGGAACATTCCGAATAGAACATTCTGCCTCGCTGGACACTCCCACACCCACCCTTGGGCCAATTAGGAGTCAACGAGCACTGATTGACATCCGTCACAACCTAATCTCCGAATCTAAATTATCAAGTTCGAACACTGTCAGAGTGGATCACAGCCACTTTTTGCTTATGTCATAATAGCGCGTTAAAATGCTGACAAATGAGATCCAAACCCATCCAAACTGTAACCAATCACAGTGGCTGTTCCATCCAAACTGTGCATAAGTAACCAATCACAGTGGCTGTTTCTGCCATGGAATTATGATCCACGTGATTTCAGGGCATAGCTATTATTAATGTTCTGGAAAGTAATTGGTTGGCCGGGTAAATATTGGATTATATTAGACTTGAATGACTGCGTCTGATTTAGAACTTCCTTTTCAATAGACATATTCATTAATCCATCAAGGCATTCCGTTATTCACTTCCATGGTTATATTTTTTCTTCCACTAATTTCTTTCTAAATTAAGTTTGATGTTACCATTTAATACAGTATAAAGAAAACGCATGACACATTTTTATAGATTTTTTTATTCACCAAAAATCCTTGCTTTCTTATAATAAGTTAATTATGTTGTAAACTTTTAAGTTAAACTCCTTTCCCAGGTTTACGATCATATTCTATGACAATTACATTTCAAACTGATGTCTCATTAGTAACGCAGACACCTCGCACATTAGTGACAAACTACACTTTTGTATCGATGTTTTCGCTCTATCTCTCTTTCTCTTTCTCTCTCTCTCTCTCTCTCTCTCTCTCTATAGATGTTGATGTCTTTCAATTTAAAATAAATGCGCTATTTCTTCAAAAATATGAACTGGAGTTTATTTATGTACACATTTTACAATGATCTCTGCTGTGAGGTGGGAACCATGGTCTGTTGTTATTGTTTTTCTCTCAAGGAAATGTCATCTTTTACCAAATGTTTCTCTCCTTCAACCCACTACCAAGTCCACTGTCTCACTTTGTTCTCACCTCAAATACAGTGACAGACATTCTGCATAGCAACTCCATCACACCTATACACGCACACACACACACACACACACACACACACACACACACACACACACAGATACACGCACATGCACACACACACAGACACGACACAGACACAACACAGGCACACACAGACACGCACATGCACACGCACACACAGACACGACACAGACACAACACAGGCACACACAGACACACACGCACACACACACACACACACACACACACACACACACAACACACACACACACGCACACACACACACACACACATTCATGAGTTCAGTTAGAGTCTTTGTAATGTTTGTATGTGTCACGCTTTTGAGTGCCTTTGGAGTGAAGCACAGCTCAGGAGAGTCACTGGGCAAGCTTTAACGCTATCCTTTTTCCATTTCATAGACACCTAATAAAATAACTGATCTAAAGTCCAAGCAAAGCCATAGCGCTAGGCTCCATGTGGTCGTGTATTTACCTAATGGTATGTGAGGATTCAGGGGATCTCGAACTAACCCCATCCCAAGGCGCCAGAGACCCTTATAAGGATCTAAAAATACACAACTTTCCAGAAGGGTCTTTCTAGCCGGAGTCCCAGCCTCCTAAGAAGCCTCTGGCCCTAATAATAGGTTAGAGACGGTGGAAGGAAGGACCAGAGAGAGAGAGAGCCCGCCATGGATATCAGCGCTAATCTTAGCCACGTTACCCAAGCAGGAGTTAATTAGTACAAACCTCAATAAAAACACCAGCATGTCAGAGAGAAACAGAAGCGCTATACCCGTCTGACCTCACCGTTAAGCTACCCGAGAGAAAATCATGTGGAGCTAATAATAGGTTGGTATGAGAGGAGGCAGCTGGCCCCCTTGTACAACAAGACGGACGTTAAAATACCGTATGTGTACCAGGGCGTGCTGGAACGCACTGCGACTCCAGCACAAGTAGAAGAAGAAGAAGAGGAAGTAGTCGTTATGTGGGGTCATAGTGTTTACCCAGCGCGTTCATCAACACCACTTTACAATCATTTCAAAAGAGCTCACGGGAGTTTAAAACTGTCGGTTGTCGCGTAACAGAGCAGTAAAGTGGACCTACCTATTGTGTTTTTATTTAATTTAATTTAATTTATTTATTTTTTAAATCTATCCAACGCCTTGGATGACCAACGCAGTAGTTGACTGCGGCATTGGCAATGGGACGCCGGTCAGCCAGAGGAGAACGGAGGCTTTTGCCGCTGTTAGACCGCAGCGTTCGTGTCATCCTCCTGCAGCAGAGAGGGGGATGAAAGCATCGCCGCGACGGTTCGGTAAAGAATCTATATCACCAGGTTGGACAATAGCCGATGCATTAGCTGGATGCGGAAATGTGGCCTTAATGATAGCCTTTCAAAGACGGAATCTACTTTACTCGTGGTAATGCATCCACATTAGCGGTGCGTCCATCCCTCTGAGGTGACAACGTTTCCATAGAGCCGAGATGGTGGTGCGTCATGCCCTCTGGAATGTTTTTGTTGAAATCGCTGGGATGAGGCTTTAGCCAGGCCTTTGGAGAGGAAGTACAGAGGGTGACGCTGAGAGGTTAACCGTAGGTGTTTGTCCTCCTCAATTACCGTGTGGTTCGTGTCTCCGTGTGGACAGCAGCTGTGGATCTGGCTGTGGTGGGCTATGAAGACACAGGATCCTCTCCTGAGTTTTATTCATACCTAATACCCGACTGCGACTTGATCTTATAAAAAAAAAATACTACAAATACTAAAAAGTAAAATACTACAATGTTAGTTATTCCCTCTTTATGTAAATGTAAATCTTAGTGCCTCAGAAAGAGAGACAGGAACAGATTAAACCCTAATAAACGAGGTGATCAACATTGCAATACGCTGGACTGGACTGGACTGGACAGAACGGAACGGAGCATGATAGAGATAGAGAGAAAGACTTTGGGTGGGGAAGATAGAGCTGGGGAGAGAAGAGAGAGGGACGGGAGACTTTTAGGTGAAGAGGTGGAAGACAACAGGAATAACTGTTGAAAGAGGGAGTATGGAACGTATAGCAACGTATCAACGTAAAAGATAAACGAACAATATATGACATTATGTTACCCTCTCTCTCTCTCTCTCTCTCAATCCCTCTCTCCCCTCCTATCATAATCTTTCTGTCTTGCCCTCTCCTTCTTTTGCGCTCCCTCGTTATCTCCTCAACACATTTACTAATTGGAATCTAATGCAAGAACCTCTGACACAGAGTCATAACCCGCACACATGCACATGCGTGTGCTCACACACTTCAACACACACTGAGTGACACACACAGAGTGACACACACACACACACAGGCGCACCACCCACACACTTATTGATTGTCCGTGTCTGGAGGGGAGAGTACTAGGAGGGAAGCCAGGCCCTGACCCACCCCGGCCTCTGCAGGTCTCCTTCACTCAGCAGCGTCTATAATGGAGCCTGAGTGTGTGGCTGGTGCTGCCCGCTAATCCTCTTCCCGCCAACAGGACTCTCCCGTGGGTTTCCAGAACTGGCATGGGAAGTCGATCTGCATCACACCCCCTTATTCAAACACGTTGCTAAGAGCAGTACGTGGCTCTAGACCTGATCGTTATAAACTGTTACAGAGCAGTATGTAGCTGTCGACAGGATTGTTATAAACTGTTACAGAGCAGTATGTAGCTGTCGACAGGATTGTTATAAACTGTTACAGAGCAGTATGTCTATGTAGGCATGATATGAACTGTGGCTATTAAAGAGCAGTGTGTCTATGTAGGCATGTTATAAACTGTGGATAGTAGAGCAGTGTGTAGCTGTATGCATAGTTGGTGCTGTTTGACTGTTTCTCCCTGGTTAGTTGGCTGTACCTGTTATGGCTGAAAACACCTGATCGCTTCACTAAAAGACCGTATTTCAATTATTCACAAAAGAAACCTTTGGTTTAGGTAAGTGACTCTTGCATATATGGCATGTCCTCAACGAGGATAATTCAAAGATACGGGCAACATTAGATAAAGGCGATAAAACTCCTGAAACGTTTTTGACGCAGTCTTCGTTTCGGTTGTAAGCTCATCTACAGGGTAGTCCAGTTCTGTGAAGGAGGAGAAACCCAAAAGGCTCGGTGCCCTCCGGAACGCTCAGGCAACTCTTCCACTGCGTTATGGAGGTCAAACGGAATTGGAATGTCAGACGGACAACGGCTCTTCCGTCCGTGAATTAGTGTTGCGTTTGAGGTTCCATTTCACTGCCGCAGACTACTGTGTGACAACCAGACTTGGCTCCCGCCCTTAAGGAGAAACGGTGTCTTAGGTGGTGTTTACGTACTACATCATCTCCCCAAGTACCCCTCTTGGAAAATAGACAGAGCTAATGCGTGTTCTGCAATACGCTGTAAGCTCCTCTGAGAGACTGCATCAAGAGGGCGAGGGTTATATAAAATGGAAAGCAGCAACTTACAGCCCCAGCTAAGGGCTGAGTGTAACCACTCTAATATATGCACAGGCACATAATAACCTTAACCACGGTGGATTGGTGTGTGTGTGTGTGTGTGTGTGTGTGTGCAACACGGTGGCAGCGGGGGGAGAATTGGGTTTGTAGATATGTATATACGTAGCTAATACATTTTAAGAAAATCAAAGGGAAGTAATGTCAACGGGGGATGGAATTTCTTTTCTAAATTACTCTTCGTACGAACGGCAACAATAACAACAACACACAGAATAACAGTAAACAAGCAAGTAATGACTGCACCGGCAGCGACATGAACACACACACACACACACACACACACACACACACACACACACACACACACACACACACACACACACACACACACACACACACACACACACCACACACACCCACACACACACACACACACACACCCACACACACACACACATACACACACACCCACCCACACACACACACATACACACACACACACACACACACAGTAGCATACTCACCCTTAATAACAGTGAGTACATACTGTACACAAACACTCTAGGCGACGCACTAACTAACCGATGCAGATACACATATTTACACGAGTACATGCGCCCTGCAGAGATGAAAGAATATTTTTCTATCCAACATGGCGTTACAGTACTTGGGCTGTCTGTCAGTGGAAGATGATGGTTTCTTCACATGTAACATAATATAATTAATAACATCATTATGTCTTGTCTCCACGGATCACTTTAACAGAAGAATCTTTTATTTTTATTTTTATAAATACTTTATCAAACTGGGAATTTATGTATATTTGTCATTTCGTTTCAATTCCGTAGGCTTTATGGTTTCTGTCCATCAAAGTGGATTGCTTTACTGTAGGTCAGTATTTACATAATGACAGTTTGCACATCGTATCAGTGTGAGGCATTGTCTCATTTCTACCTTACGTTTTATGAACCTGTATTCCTGTCGATCAGAAAGGTTTAGGATCACAATCACAATCTATTCTTTGAACTTCAATAAAAAACAAAATATTTGAATATATTACATTATATTATATTATATTATATTACGTTGTATGAGTTGGCTGTATCAGTTTTCTTGGGACGAGCAGGAATAATCCTGAGTGCCTCCACATGACCAGCTTAGAACGTCTATAACCTCCTGTCCCACACAGTGGCCATGTGCTCATGCATCTCACCCATCAAACACACGCTGCTCCTACAATGCATCTCACCCATCAAACATACACTGCTGCTACAATGCATCTCACCCATGAAACACACGCTGCTCCTACAGAGCATCTCACCCATCAAACACACGCTGCTCCTACAGAGCATCTCACCCATCAAACACACGCTGCTCCTACAATGCAGCTCACCCATCAAACATACACTGCTGCTACAATGCATCTCACCCATCAAACACACGCGCAAAACACACGCTGCCTACAATGCAGCTCACCCATCAAACACACGCTGCTCCTACAGAGCATCTCACCCATCAAACATACACTGCTGCTACAATGCATCTCACCCATCAAACACACGCTGCTCCTACAATGCAGCTCACCCATCAAACACACGCTGCTCCTACAATGCATCTCACCCATCAAACACACGCTGCTCCTACAATGCATCTCACCCATCAAACACACGCCGCTCCTCCAATACAAAACCTTAGAGTGTGAAAGCCTTTTTTTGGATTTTGGTCAAGTTTTGAAGATGTCCGTGTGGCTCTGACGCTACGGGACCAAAGTAGGGAAGGAAGTGTGAGCCGCTGTGACCCCCCCCCTGTTGTTTCCCATCATAGCCTCTTCCTGGGGCTCTCTCTCTGGCTGTGGGGTCACCTCTTGGGGACCTGGTTGAAACTAGGAGAAAGACAGGAAAGTAAGATCAGAGGAGAAGGAATGGAGAGAAGAGATGAGCAGGAGGAGGGAGGAGTAAGAGAGAAGAGAGAGAGAGAGAAGAGACAGAGCCAGAGAGAGAGAGAGAGAGAGAGAGA
>JAPMUY010008500.1:17500-32500 GCA_026901105.3 Galaxias olidus | reverse complement strand
TGGGATCACAGACTAAAGCTGAAGCAGGACAGAGCACTCTGATTGGGTACAACCATGTGTCAAAAACAACATGAATTATTGAGACACTCTTGTCCTTGTTAGGTAGAGTTGGGTTGGCACACACACTCACACACACACACAAACACACACACACACACACACACACACACACACACACACACACACACACACGAACTCACACACACGTACGCACAGTCGCACACACACACACACACACACACACACACACAGAAACACACTCCCAAGCGTATATACAGTACAGTGCAAAACACAAACAGATTGACATTCTCCCAAAAAACATACACAAGGAAATGCACTTAAACATTCTCCTATGAGCAAACACATAACACACAGACACACACACACACACACACACACACACACACACACACACACACACACACACACACACACACACACACACACACACACACACACAAACAACAACAACAACAACAACAACAACAACAACAACACAGAGAGTGACACATACGCTACTTCAAACACACACACACACACACACACGCAAACACAACAACACATAGAGAGACACGTAAGCTGCTTCGACCCCCCCCCCCCCCCAACACACACAAACACACACACACACACACACACACACACACACACACACACACACACACACTCCCCAGGCTATTGTTACACGCTCTAAAAGGGGCACAGTGAGCCGGGAGAGACCCAGGCTGCTCCCTGCCTCTCAGCCCCAGCAAACAGGCTGGGTAACGGGGAGCGGAACACGGAAAGTTCCGGGGTTAGACATCCATCCATCCATCCATCCATCCATCCATCCATCCATCCATCCATCCATCCATCCATCGACCCTCCAACACGCAATATGTTCCGAGGAACGGGTTTTGTGCTCATGTGCACATTCTGAAAAGATTCATGACCTGAAACACACGCAGACATACACACACTGTGTCATGATAATAATAATTCTAATTGTAATCCTTTTCACTGTGGCTGCTTTTCAGGATACTCAAGGTTGCCAAAGAAACAGTTCATAGAGTGACAGAAGCAACAAAACAAAACCACAGAACCACGTTAAAAGAGAGTAAGAAGCAGATTAACGTATAAACATCTGAAAGTTTACCTACGGGTTTCCACTTACGCAAGCACTGTCTCTTGCTCACACACATCGTACACACACACACACACACACACACACACACACACACACACACACACACACACACACACACACACACACACACACACACACACACACACACACACACACACACACACACACACACAGAACACCACAGTGGTAAACTAAGTAGAACTGGGCAGCAGACGAGAGGATGCGCAATGCTGGGCACACTCTCGGGTGTCTAAATTATACATGGTTCCATTTGCAGTAGTCGCTGACTCGCAAAGCCTTCTCCCATGTCTCCTGGTCGCTGTCAACTGTGGTTTCCAAGATGGCTGACACAAACAAACAGACCTGTTGTTATAGGCAACAAGAAAAGATAAAAAAAGTTAAAAAGTGAATAATAGTAAATGTGATTAATAATTAACTATTATTATTGCGTGTTATTATTATTATTATTATTATTATTATTATTATTAATAATAATAATAATAATTCACTTTTGAACTATTCTTAACTAATTATTATTATCATTATTATTGTTGTTGTTGTTATTATTATGATTATGATTTCACTCTAAGAAAACACAAGAACTGACTTGCCAAAAAGGATCTTCACTGGTTCAGATTTCTTATATCTGCTTTATAATGATCTTCACTATTGTCCATCTTTTTTGTCTGTCATGACTATTATCTCTTGTTTACTGGCTGAATGTTTGATTTTATTTTACTACTATTAAATCAGCTTTAGTATTCACAGAATTCTTTAGGATTTTGTTTTATAAACTGTGTGTATATTGTTTATTGTTTAGTTAGCTTATAGTCCTGAAAGCCCACACATATCTCCAGAAATAAGTAATAGATAATAAATGGAGAGAGCCCTCTGCATTGAGGCAAATACAGAGCGGTTATGCTACCTCCACCAAGTGGAGATCAGGCTGCCATACCTTTTGATGTATTCCTCTGACTCCTACGAACGGAGAACGGAGTGGTGTTCTCTCTCCAGCTCCTCTTCCTCCCACCCTCCTGACTGATGTCCAGCCAGCGTCCATTTTAGAACCTCCCGGGGGAGGAGAAGGAGGAGAGGAGGAGGAGGGGGAGGGGGGAGGAGGGGTGAGACCTCGCTGTCTCCAAGGCTGAATCATTTGAGGAAACAATGTTTGTTCCCTTCCCTGTTTCATTGTGAGTGGTGGTGTTTTCCACAGTGAGCCATAGACAGTCGTGTTGTTATTAAGCACATATTTTGCTCTTACTGTCGCTGTCTCTCTCTCTCTCCCTCTCTCTCTCTCTCTCTCTCTCTCTCTCTGGCTCTGTCTCTTTCTCTCTCTCTCTTTCTCTTACTCCTCCTCCTCCTGCTCATCTCTTCTCTCCATTCCTTCTCCTCTGATCTTACTTTCCTGTCTTTCTCCTAGTTTCAACCAGGTCCCCAAGAGGTGACCCCACAGCCAGAGAGAGAGCCCCAGGAAGAGGCTATGATGGGAAACAACAGGGGGGGGGTCACAGCGGCTCACACTTCCTTCCCTACTTTGGTCCCGTAGCGTCAGAGCCACACGGACATCTTCAAAACTTGACCAAAATCCAAAAAAAGGCTTTCACACTCTAAGGTTTTGTATTGGAGGAGCGGCGTGTGTTTGATGGGTGAGATGCATTGTAGGAGCAGCGTGTGTTTGATGGGTGAGATGCATTGTAGGATCAGCGTGTGTTTCATGGGTGAGCTGCATTGTAGCAGCAGTGTATGTTTGATGGGTGAGATGCATTGTAGGAGCAGCGTGTGTTTGATGGGTGAGATGCACTGTAGGAGCAGCGTGTGTTTGATGGGTGAGATGCATTGTAGGAGCAGCGTGTGTTTGATGGGTGAGCTAGGAGCAGCGTGTGTTTGATGGGTGAGATGCATTGTAGCAGCAGTGTATGTTTGATGGGTGAGATGCTCTGTAGGAGCAGCGTGTGTTTGATGGGTGAGCTGCATTGTAGGAGCAGCGTGTGTTTCATGGGTGAGCTGCATTGTAGGAGCAGCGTGTGTTTGATGGGTGAGATGCATTGTAGCAGCAGTGTATGTTTGATGGGTGAGCTGCATTGTAGGAGCAGCGTGTGTTTGATGGGTGAGATGCTCTGTAGGAGCAGCGTGTGTTTGATGGGTGAGATGCGTTGTAGGAGCAGCGTGTGTTTCATGGGTGAGATGCATTGTAGCAGCAGTGTATGTTTGATGGGTGAGATGCATTGTAGGAGCAGCGTGTGTTTGATGGGTGAGATGCATGAGCACATGGCCACTGTGTGGGACAGGAGGTTATAGACGTTCTAAGCTGGTCATGTGGAGGCACTCAGGATTATTCCTGCTCGTCCCAAGAAAACTGATACAGCCAACTCATACAACGTAATATAATATAATATAATATAATGTAATATATTCAAATATTTTGTTTTTATTGAAGTTCAAAGAATAGATTGTGATTGTGATCCTAAACCTTTCTGATCGACAGGAATACAGGTTCATAAAACGTAAGGTAGAAATGAGACAATGCCTCACACTGATACGATGTGCAAACTGTCATTATGTAAATACTGACCTACAGTAAAGCAATCCACTTTGATGGACAGAAACCATAAAGCCTACGGAATTGAAACGAAATTACAAATATACATAAATTCCCAGTTTGATAAAGTATTTATAAAAAAAATAAATAAAGATTCTTCTGTTAAAATGATCCGTGGAGACAAGACATAATGATGTTATTAATTATATTATGTTACATGTGAAGAAACCATCATCTTCCACTGACAGACAGCCCAAGTACTGTAACTGTTGGATAGAAAAATATTCTTTCATCTCTGCAGGGCGCATGTACTCGTGTAAATATGTGTATCTGCATCGGTTAGTTAGTGCGTCGCCTAGAGTGTTTGTGTACAGTATGTACTCACTGTTATTAAGGGTGAGTATGCTACTGTGTGTGTGTGTGTGTGTGTGTGTGTGTGTGTGTGTGTGTGTGTGTGTGTGTGTGTGTGTGTGTGTGTGTGTGTGTGTGTGTGTGTGTGTGTGTGTGTGTGTGTGTGTGTGTGTGTGTGTGTGTGTGTGTGTGTGTGTGTGTGTGTGTGTGTGTGTGTGTGTGTGTGTGTGTGTGTGTGTGTGTGTGTGTGTGTGTGTGTGTGTGTGTGTGTTCATGTCGCTGCCGGTGCAGTCATTACGTGCTTGTTTACTGTTATTCTGTGTGTTGTTGTTATTGTTGCCGTTCGTACGAAGAGTAATTTAGAAAAGAAATTCCATCTCCCGTTGACATTACTTCCCTTTGATTTTCTTAAAATGTATTAGCTACGTATATACATATCTACAAACCCAATTCTCCCCCCGCTGCCACCGTGTTGCACACACACACACACACACACACACACACACACACACACACACACACACACACACACACACACACACACACACACACACACACACACACATCCACCGTGGTTAAGGTTATTATGTGCCTGTGCATATATTAGAGTGGTTACACTCAGCCCTTAGCTGGGACTCGTAAGGTTTGCTGCTTTCCATTTATATAACCCTCGCCTCTTGATTAAGTCTCTCCAGAGGAGCTTACAGCGTATTGCAGGGCACGCATTAGCTCTGTCTATTTTCCAAGAGGGGTACTTGAGGGAGATGATGTAGTACGTAAACACCACCTAAGACACCGTTCCCCCCTTAAGGACGGGAAGGCAATTCCGGGTTGTCACACAGAGTCTGTGGGTAGTGAAATGGAACCTCAAACGCAACACTAATTCACGGACGGAAAGGCCGTTCCGATTCCGTCTGACATTCCAATTCCGTTTGACCTCCATAACGCGGTGGAAGAGGCTGCGTTCCGGAGCGTTCCGGAGCGTTCCGGAGAGGCCACCGAGCCTTTTGGGTTTCTCCTCCTTCACAGAACTGGACTACCCTGTAGATGAGCTTGCAACCGAAACAAAGACTGCGTCAAAAACGTTTCAGGAGTTTTATCGCCTTTATCTAATGTTGCCCGTATCTTTGAATTATCCCTCGTTGAGACCACATATACGTATGCAAGAGTCACTTACCTAAACCAAAGGTTTCTTTTGTGAATAATTGAAATACGGTCTTTTAGTGAAGCGATCAGGTGTTTTCAGCCATAACAGGTACAGCCAACTAACCAGGGAGAAACAGTGAAACAGCACCAACCATGCATACAGCTACACACTGCTCTACTAGCCACAGTTTATAACATGCCTACATAGACACACTGCTCTTTAATAGCCACAGTTCATATCATGCCTACATAGACATACTGCTCTGTAACAGTTTATAACAATCCTGTCGACAGCTACATACTGCTCTGTAACAGTTTATAACAATCATGTCGACAGCTACATTCTGCTCTGTAACAGTTTATAACGATCAGGTCTAGAGCCACATACTGCTCTTAGCAACGTGCTTGAATAAGGGGGTGTGATGCAGATCGACTTGGCCAGTTCTGGAAACCCACGGGAGAGTCCTGTTGGCGGGAAGAGGATTAGCAGGCAGCACCAGCCACACACTCAGGCTCCATTATAGACGCTGCTGAGTGAAGGAGACCTGCAGAGGCCGGGGTGGGTCAGGGCCTGGCTTCCCTCCTAGTACTCTCCCCTCCAGACACGGACAATCAATAAGTGTGTGGGTGGTGCGCCTGTGTGTGTGTGTGTCACTCTGTGTGTGTCACTCAGTGTGTGAGCACACGCATGTGCATGTGTGCGGGTTATGACTCTGTGTCAGAAGTTCTTGCATTAGATTCCAATTAGTAAATGTGTTGAGGAGATAACGAGGGAGCGCAAAAGAAGGAGAGGGCAAGACAGAAAGATAATGATAGGAGGGGAGAGAGGGATTGAGAGAGAGAGAGAGAGAGAGAGAGGGTAATATATAGTCATATATTGTTCGTTTATCTTTTACGTTGATACGTTGCTATGCGTTCCATGCTCCCTCTTTCAATAGTTATTCCTGTTGTCTTCCACCTCTTCACCTAAAAGTCTCCCGTCCCTCTCTCTTTCTCTCCCCAGCTCTATCTTCTCCCACCCAAAGTCTTTCTCTATCTCTATCATGCTCCGTTCCGTTCTGTCCAGTCCAGTCCAGTCTAGCGTATTGCAATGTTGATCACCTCGTTTATTAGGGTTTAATCTGTTCCTGTCTCTCTTTCTGAGGCACTAAGATTTACATTTACATAAAGAGGGAATAACTAACATTGTAGTATTTTACTTTAGTATTTGTAGTATTATTTTTTATAAGATCAAGCCGCAGTCGGGTATCAGGTATGAAAAAAACTCAGGAGAGGATCCTGTGTCTTCATAGCCCACCACAGCCAGATCCACAGCTGCTGTCCACACGGAGACACGAACCACACGGCAGCCGAGGAGGACAAACACCTACGGTTAACCTCTCAGCGTCACCCTCTGTACTTCCTCTCCAAAGGCCTGGCTAAAGCCTCATCCCAGCGAATTCAACAAAAACATTCCAGAGGGCATGACGCACCACCATCTCGGCTCTATGGAAACGTTGTCACCTCAGAGTGATGGACGCACCGCTAATGTGGATGCATTACCACGAGTAAAGTAGATTCCATCTTTGAAAGGCTATCATTAAGGCCACATTTCCGCATCCAGCTAATGCATCGGCTATTGTCCAACCTGGTGATATAGATTCTTCCCCGAACCGTCGCGGCGACGCTTTCATCCCCCTCTCTGCCGCAGGAGGATGACACGAACGCTGCGGTCTCACAGCAGCAAAAGCCTCCATTCTCTTCTGGCTGACCGGCGTCCCATTGCCAATGCCGCAGTCAACTACTGCGTTGGTCATCCAAGGCGTTGGATAGATTAAAAAAAATATATATCAAATAAAATTAAAATAAAAACACAATAGGTAGGTCCACTTTACTGCTCTGTTACGCGACAACCGACAGTTTTAAACTCCCGTGAGCTCTTTTGAAATGATTGTAAAGTGGTGTTGATGAATGCGCTGGGTAAACACTATGACCCACATAACGACCACTTCCTCTTCTTCTTCTTCTACATGTGCTGGAGTCGCAGTGTGTTCCAGCATGCCCTGGTACACATACAGTATCTTAACGTCCGTCTTGTTGTACAAGGGGGCCAGCTGCCTCCTCTCATACCAACCTATTATTAGCTCCACATGATTTTCTCTCAGGTAGCTTAACGGTGAGGTCAGACGGGTATAGCGCTTCTGTTTCTCTCTGACATGCTGGTGTTTTTATTGAGGTTTGTACTAATTAACTCCTGCTTGGGTAACGTGGCTAAGATTAGCGCTGATATCCATGGCGGGCTCTCTCTCTCTCTCTGGTCCTTCCTTCCACCGTCTCTAACCTATTATTAGGGCCAGATGCTTCTTAGGAGGCTGGGACTCCGGCTAGAAAGACCCTTCTGGAAAGTTGTGTACTTTTAGATCCTTATAAGGGTCTCTGGCGCCTTGGGATGGGGTTAGTTCGAGATCCCCTGAATCCTCACAGGTAAATACACGACCACATGGAGCCTAGCGCTATGGCTTTGCTTGGACTTTAGATCAGTTATTTTATTAGGTGTCTATGAAATGGAAAAAGGATAGCGTTAAAGCTTGCCCAGTGACTCTCCTGAGCTGTGCTTCACTCCAAAGGCACTCAAAAGCGTGACACATACAAACATTACAAAGACCGTAACTGAACTCATGAATGTGTGTGTGTGTGTGTGTAGGTGTGTGTGTGTGTGTGTGTGTGTGTGTGTGTGTGTGTGTGTGCGTGTGTGTGTGCGTGTGTGTCTGTGTGTGCCTGTGTTGTGTCTGTGTCGTGTCTGTGTGTGCGTGTGCATGTGCGTGTCTGTGTGTGCCTGTGTTGTGTCTGTGTCGTGTCTGTGTGTGTGCATGTGCATATGCGTGTCTGTGTGTGTGTGTGTGTGTGTGTGTGTGTGTGTGTGTGTGTGTGTGTGTGTGTGTGTGTGTGTGTGTGCGTGTATATGTGTGATGGAGTTGCTATGCAGAATGTCTGTCACTGTATTTGAGGTGAGAACAAAGTGAGACAGTGGACTTGGTAGTGGGTTGAAGGAGAGAGAACATTTAGTAAAAGATGACATTTCCTTGAGAGAAAAACAATAACAACAGACCATGGTTCCCACCTCACAGCAGAGATCATTGTAAAATGTGTACATAAATATACTCCAGTTCATATTTTTGAAGAAATAGCGCATTTATTTTAAATTGAAAGACATCAACATCTAAAGAGAGAGAGAGAGAGAGAGAGAGAGAGAAAGAGACAGAGAGATAGAGCGAAAACATCGATACAAAAGTGTAGTTTGTCACTAATGTGCGAGGTGTCTGCGTTACTAATGAGACATCAGTTTGAAATGTAATTGTCATAGAATATGATCGTAAACCTGGGAAAGGAGTTTAACTTAAAAGTTTACAACATAATTAACCTATTATAAGAAAGCAAGGGATTTTTGGTGAATAAAAAAATCTATAAAAATGTGTCATGCGTTTTCTTTATACTGTATTAAATGGTAACATCAAACTTAATTTAGAAAGAAATTAGTGGAAGAAAAAAATATAACCATGGAAGTGAATAACGGAATGCCTTGATGGATTAATGAATATGTCTATTGAAAAGGAAGTTCTAAATCAGACGCAGTCATACAGTCTAATATAATCCAATATTTACCCGGCCAACCAATTACTTTCCAGAACATTAATAATAGCTATGCCCTGAAATCACGTGGGTCATAATTCCATGGCAGAAACAGCCACTGTGATTGGTTACTTATGCACAGTTTGGATGGAACAGCCACTGTGATTGGTTACAGTTTGGATGGGTTTGGATCTCATTTGTCAGCATTTTAACGCGCTATTATGACATAAGCAAAAAGTGGCTGTGATCCACTCTGACAGTGTTCGAACTTGATAATTTAGATTCGGAGATTAGGTTGTGACGGATGTCAATCAGTGCTCGTTGACTCCTAATTGGCCCAAGGGTGGGTGTGGGAGTGTCAGCGAGGCAGAATGTTCTATTCGGAATGTTCCAGTGGAACTAGAATCTGCGGACAAGCTTAGGTCTCCAGCTCCGGTCCAGGAGTGCTTCTGTTCGTGCCGGCTTTTCTTTCCAACCCATCTCTAACACGCCAGCATTCAATAACAAGGGGTCCAGACTGAGTCAATGATCACTACTGCAAGAAGTAATGGTGTGTTAGCGATGCGCTGGAAGTAAAAACGTGCACAAACCCAATAACGTCCCCAGGACCTGAACCACGAGCACCCAAAGTTTCTGATTGGTCCAAAAGATGACTGACATTGGGAACTGGGGTTGCCAGTTGGCTGAGACAGGGCGGTGGGAGGCAGCCAAAGGGTGGTGATTGGCCAGCGGCTAGGAGAAGAAGCCAATGAGAGGCTGCAGAAAGAGGCCCAGTGTTCCGAGGATGCACACTGTCACAAAGACCCATAGGAAGATCCTGTCAATCACCATGGCAACGTATTTCCAGTCGTCCTCCACCTGAGAGTGGGTGGGGGGGAGTGTGGGGGGGGGGTGTAGGGATGATGACATAATGAGAGAGCAGAAAGAGGGGGAAGAGGAGGTTACGTGTGTGGCGGAAAGAAAGAAAGAAAGAAAGAAAGAAAGAAAGAAAGAAAGAAAGGACAGGAAACGGATTGATTGGAGCACTTCAGCAAGCAGGCACACCACTGACCCGTAATTGACACAGTAGGAACCGTCTCATTGGAAGCACTGTGTCAACAGCAGCAACAGACATTTTGGACAGAGCTGATTGAGAAGGCTGCTTAGCATATCAAAAGACGCCCCTCTCCTCCCTTTCGGGGGTAGAATTGACTCTCGGCGCCTCTCGCTGACAGACTGCGGAGATCTCAGATTAAACTCACACCGCAGAGAGTATGCTTTGGGAAATGTGTTTTTGACAGGATGGCACAAAGGGATGCAGTCCTCACTTCCCTGTTCCCCTCTCCGTCCCTCTCGGAATACGCTTTGCATACACATGCATAACGCATGCCGTTTTTTTGTTTACATGGTAGGCTACACACATTCTAGTGCTGCACATGACTTGGTGTATTTCAAAACCAAACATAAATAGAGTCGATATTTGCATGATCTGCATCTGTAGCTGGGTATATAACACAAAACTTTATTCCATCCTGTCCCCCAAGATTGCCAAACTAACTGTTTTTTACGTCTAATAGTTGAATCCATTTGAGACATTTGAAGACTAGTCTTGACCAACTACGTCTTTAAATGTAGATAATAAAAACTAGCTTGTACTAAAGACTATACCACCCACTTCTTCGGCCTGGTTGAAGCTGCTAAAAACTACATCACCCACCTCTTTAGCCGTTTTGAAGCCACAAAAGACTAAACCACCAACCTCCCTGGCCTTGTTGAAGCTACTTACGTAAGACTACAACTCCAACCTCGATGGCCTTGTTAAAGCGACTATACGCTACATCACCCACCTCTTTGGCCTTGTTGAAGCCACTTACGTAAGACTACAACTCCAACCTCAATGGCCTCGTTAAAGCGACTAAAAACTACACCACCCACCTCTTTGGCCTTGTTGCGGCTCCTCATGTTCTCGGCGATGTACTTGACGCTCTCAATGGCCTGTTTGATCTCGGGCGACACCACGGAGAACGCCACCACGGTGTTGATGCTCTGAGGACTCAGCTGGCGGCTGAGCTTGGCCGGGTCCGCCACCTCCGGGGTCTCCTTGCCATGCTGGCAGGGGCACGGACACTGCTTTCTGCCGGCGCCGCAGCCTCCATGGACAGTCGGCCGTCGCCAAACTCAAGACAGTTCAGGGAGCCGCCTCCTACTTGCTGCAGAAGACAAGAAGGGGAGACGGAGTCAAGTCAATGCGCAAGGTCAAAGGTCATGATTAGATGAGAGGTCATAATGTAAACTACAACACATATGTAAAACAAACATGCAGTTACATAGCTTGATGTACATAGTTGGTATTACAATCATTTAAATATTATAATATATTATTTTGTGTATATATATATATATAGATATACACATAGTATGTATATGTTTTTTTAATATGTTACTATTAACTTTATACTTTGTTTTCTTCTTTCCCACACTCTGGCTCACCTGCGTCAGGCTGTTCTTCCTCTTCTTTCCTCCTTTAACCCCTCCACTTCCTCCTCCTCCCCCTCCTCCAGCTGCTCCGCCCGCCTCCCCACTGCCACCGCCGCCGCCGCCGCCGCCTTCGCCCGCCCCCCCGGCGGCCCCGGCCTTGTCCACCTGGTCCAGGGGCCTCCTCATCAGCATGACGCGGGGCAGCGCCTTGAGGAACACCGAGCGCACCCAGCCCGGCATGGTGTGCGTCATGGGCGTGCGGTAGTGCACGTTGAGCACGAACACCGTGATGACGATGCTGAGCGTGACGAAGATCATGGTGAAGAGCAGGTACTCCCCGATCAAAGGGATGACCAGCGAGGTGGAGGGGATGGTCTCGGTGATGACCAGCAGGAAGACGGTGAGGGAGAGCAGCACGGAGATGCACAGCGTGACCTTCTCTCCGCAGTCGGACGGGAGGTAGAAGACCAGCACGGTCAGGAAGGAGATGAGCAGGCAGGGGATGATGAGGTTGATGGTGTAGAACAGGGGCAGCCGGCGGATGTAGAAGGAGTAGGTGATGTCCGGGTAGATCTCCTCGCAGCAGTTGTACTTGATGTCGTGCTTGTAGCCCGGCGCGTCGATGATCTCCCACTCGCCGCTCTCCCAGAAGTCCTTGAGGTTGACCTGAGGAAGGAGAGGACGGGAGGGAACGGAGGAAGAGGAGGAGGAGGAGGAGGAGGAGGTAAGGAGGGAACGGGGGGAGGAGGAGGGTAAGGAGGGTAAGGAGGGAATGAAGGAGGAGGAGGAGAAGGAGGGAACGGGGGAGGAGGAGGAGGAGGTAAGGAGGGTAAGGAGGGAATGAAGGAGGAGGAGGAGGAGGTAAGGAGGGTAAGGAAGGAACGGGGAAGGAGGAGGAATAGGAGGAGGAGGGAACGGAGGAAGAGAAGGAGGAGGAGCGTAAGGAAGAAACGGGGGAGGAGGAGGAGGGTAAGGAGGGTAAGGAGGGAATGAAGGAGGAGGAGGAAGAGGAGGAGGAGAGAGAGACGGAGGAGGAGGAGGAGGAGGGGAGGGAACGGAGGAGAAGGGGGGAGGGTAAAAGGGTAACAAGGGAGGAGGAGGGTAATGGAGGAGGAGGAGGAGGAGGAGGAGAACGGAGGGGAGGAGGAGGGGGAGGGAGGGTAAGGAGGGAATGAAGGAGGAGGAAAAGGATGAGGAGGAGGAGGAAACGGAGGAGGAGGAGAGGGGAACGGAGGAGGAAGAGGAGGAGGAGGGGGGTAAGGAGGAGGATGGTAGGAGGAGGAGGGTAGGAGGAGGGCAAGGAGGTTAAGAAAGAGAGGAGGGATTTGAAAGAGCAAGGAGGTAATGGAGGAGGATGAGGAGGTACAAGGAGGGAATAGAGAAAGAGGAGAAGGGTAAGGAGGGAATGAAGAAGAGGAGAAGGGTAAGGAGGGAATGAAGAAGAGGAGAAGGGTAAGGAGGGAATGAAGAAACAGGAAGAGGTAATGGAGGAGGAGGAGGAGGTTAAGAAAGAGAGGGAGGGATTTTAAAGAGCAAAGAGGTAATCAAAGGGAGGGGAAAGAGAAAAAGGAGAAGGAAAAGAGGCAAAGGAAGATGGGAATGATAAAAGGGGGAAGAGGAAAAAATGGAGGATAAAAAGGAAAACCACGGAAAAGGAAAAGAGTAGAAGATCCCAGGAGGTCGAGTCTCTCTGGGATTCCAGCGTCTGATTAGGCAGCTTGTTGACTCAATAAGCGGCCCTGTTCATACGGAACGCTAAGTGTGTCTCTCCATGGCCTGTTGCCCAGCAATCACTCAACAAGTGCCCCCCCGTGTCATCTCTCGATGCTGAGTGGCTATTGGACAGCTGACTACTCGACCACTGCTCCCCGCCGTTGCCTAGCGACGGCGTGTAGCCAGCATGACAGTGCGTTGCTTTGGAATGCTGTGGAAGGGTCAGTCACGTATCTGACGGTGCTGTCCCAGCGCTCCTCTGTTTTTGAACCAAAACAATCGTGCTAGCGTGCTCTTTCTCGAAGTGGAGCACATTATAACGGATCAAACGAGGGAGTTATCAGTTTGACGTTTGCCATGACAAGAGAAGACGTCGTGCTGTTCCTACGCTTATTCACACACAAACACACTCACACACACACACACACACACACACACACACACACACACACTAAACCATGCACACACACACACACACACACACACACTAAACACACACACACACACACACACACACACACACACACACACACACACACACACACACACACACACACACACACACACACACACACACACACACAAACATGCATACACACACACACACACACACACACACACTACACACACACACACACACACACACACACACACACACACACACAACACACACACACCACACATCCCACATCAACACACATTACACATACACAAAACACACACACACACACACACACACTAAACCATACACACACACACACACACACACACACACACACACACACACACACACACACACTAAACCATGCACACACACACAAAATGCACGATCTCTTAAGCCTGTTTGACCTCCCTGACCTTGGAGCCGATGAGCACCAGGTCGATCTTGGCCTTGTCGTAGGTCCACGAGCCAAACTTCATGGAGCAGTTCTGGTAGTCGAACGGGAAGTAGGTGATGTCCATGGGGCAGGAGGACTTGAAGATGGCGGGGGGAACCCAGGTGATGGTGCCGTCGAACTTCAACAGGGCCTTGGTCTTATCCTCCACCAAGAAGTCACCCACGGCACTGTGTGTGTGTGTGTGTGTGTGTGTGTGTGTGTGTGTGTGTGTGTGTGTGTGTGTAGAACCGATTTGTGTTAATGTGGAGTGTGTGTGTGTTATTGTGTGTGCGTGTGTGTGTGTGTGTGTGTGTGTGTGTAAGAGAACCGGGTTGTGTGTGTGTGTGTGTGTGTGTGTTAGTGTGTGTGCGTGTGCGTGTAAATATAAAAAACAGGGGTGTGTTAGGATTGTGTGTGTGTGTGTGTGTGTGTGTGTGTGTGTGTGCGTGAAAAGACAGCAGAGTTGAGTTAATTGTGCAATAGGAGAATGAGGAGGGGTGGCAGAGGGTAAGAGACATAAAAACTCAAATGAATAGCTGGATAAGATTTTTTTTATATAATTGCATATGGCCAGCTATTATTTCCTTTTGTTATTCAGAATGGACAGAAGGTGAATTGAAAAGAAAAATAAATGGTCAATGTATGTTAATATGACCATTATAATAGCGTTATATTAGACTTGACTTCGTTGGGTGTGGGTTTCACGGAGGGTGACATTTGAACTCTGGGTTTCTCTGTGTAAAGGAAGGGGTCACACTGACACCAAGACTCCGCCCACGGCAGTCCCTATTGGCCAATGGAGCAGGGCGGGGCTCCACAGCTCTGAACTAGGACAAATAGATTATTATGATGACGATGATAGACGAAGATGAAAATACTATTTTGCTACATAGGACCATAATGACGATATTAGGGATGATGATGATGAGGATGATAACTAGACCTGCTTGATATAGAGGACTATGAAGGTGATGATGACTACACTTATAAAGATGATGAAAAGGATGATGACTAGACTTACGGATGATGATGATGATGACTGCACTGATTTGTTATCGAGGACTATGGTGATGAAGAGGATGATGATGACAACACTTATTTGTTATAGAGGACTATGGTGATGATGATGAGGATGATGACTAAACGCACTTGTTACAGAGGAGTGGGGGGATGAAGATGAGTAT
>JAPMUY010008498.1:0-68864 GCA_026901105.3 Galaxias olidus | reverse complement strand
TTCACACACACATATATATATATATATATACACACACATACATAAATATATATAGTGGTGCGGGCCTCACTGCCCTGCCCCTACATGGCCATCGCGACTCCAGAGGTCACTTCACCACAAGAGAAAATGCCAGCACCATGGACAGCGCCGGAGACAGACCTTTGCTGCCCCTACAACCATGGTGGAGGACAGTACCAGGAACTGCTCCAATGCCAGGCAGAGGACCAAATCAGGCAGCCCATCACCTGAGGGCCAATGGACCAGCTGTGGCTGGTTGGGGTGATGAGCTACCTCACTATACAGGAGCTTCAGTCGAGAGAGAGAGAGAGAGAGAGAGAGAGGGAGAGACCCTGTTCTGCAGAGAGCGACCACTGAATGCCTGCGGCCAAACCCAGGACCCTGGACTCTGCCACTCCGACCAACACCCAGAGTTTGAAGAAGAGGGAGCTGATTATTTTGATTTACTTGTTTTGCCATGGGTTTCTGGTTTTGTGAATAAATACAGTTTTTTTTGGTTCATGTCCTGCCTCTTGTCTGGTCTGTGCTACCTCTACTTGTGGTCCCGTGCCACTATATATATGATACATTGAGATTTTGTTTAATATTTTTATTTCAAAAGACTGACCCTCAAAATTAATTATGTAGTTATAGTAAAAATATTGCTCTAATGAGGACACACTAGGCCTTACAATTGGCCTCATCTCTGAAACATTAGACTAGCTCACACTTTCCGGATAACCCGCCCCGCCCCCAATAGAGCTCTGCATAACACTGGCCTGTATGGGAGGGTGGCTAGACAGAAGCCATTACTCAAGAACAACCATATCAAAGCACGTCTGGAGTTTGCCAGAAAGCATGAGAGTGACCCAGTTAAGATGTGGGACAAGGTGTTGTGGTCTGATGATGAAGATAGAGATTTTTGGCAAAAATTTTAAGCGCTGTGTGGCGCAAACATAACACTGCCTATGCCTCAAGAAACACCATTCCTACAGTGAATTATGGATGTGGCAGCATCATGCTGTGGGGATGCTTTTCATCAGCAGGGACTGGGCATCTTGTTAAAATTTAAGAATGGATGGAGCAAAATACAGGGAGATACCGCAAGAAATCCTGCTTCAGTCTGCTAAAAAAAACTGAACCTTAAATCAATATATACAGTATATACACACACTATATATATATATATATATATATATATATATATATATATATATATAAACAGTACTGTGCAAAAGTTTTAGGCAGGTGTGAAGTCTTTAAAGTTAGGAAAAGATATAAATATATAAAAATATAAACGTTAATTGTTTATTTTTTATCAATTCATAAAATACAAAGCAAGGGCAAAGTAAATCTGTCCCAAATCAACATTTGGTGTGACCACCCTTCGCCTTCAAAACCGCATCCCGTATATATACACACATATACTGTACAAACATATACACTGTATATATTGATTGCACACATAAAACGCATATAACACACATTAAACCACCTATCTTTAAAGATGTTTTTCCAGTCTTTTCTAAAATGTTTATCAAAGGTGTCAATATTTCCAAAAATATTGTAAATTGTACAGTATACACACTGATCAGCCATAACGTTAAAACCACTAACAGGTGAAGTGAATAACCCAGTTGGTGGTATATATCACACAGTAAGTGTACAGTCAGTACTTGAAGTTCTGGAAGCAGGAAAAATGGGCAAGCGTAAAGATCTGAGCGACTTTGACAAGGGCCCATTTGTGATGGCTAAATGACGAGCATCTCCAAAACTGCAGGTCTTGTGGAGTGTTTCCGGTATGCAGTAGTTACCAGAAGTGGTCCAAGGAAGAACAACTGGTGAACAATGGGCAACCAAGGCTCATTGAGGTGCATGGGGAGGGAAGACTAGTCCGTCTGGTCTGATCCCACAGAAGAGCTACTGTAGCACAAATAGCTGATAAAGTTAATGCTGCATAGCCGCAGACCGATCAGAGTGCCCATGCTGACCCCTGTCCACCACCGAAAGCACCTACAATGGGCACGAGAGCATCAGAACTGGACAATGAACCAATGGGAGAAGGTGGCCTGGTCTGATGAATCATGTTTTCTTTTAGATCATGTGGATGACTGGGTGTGTGCTGTTTTCCTGGGAAAGAGATGGCACCAGGATGCACTATGGGAAGAAGGCAAGCCAGCGGAGCCAGTGTGATGCTCTGGGAAATGTTCTGCTGGGAAACCTTGGGTCCTGGCATTCATGTGGATGTTACTTTGACACGTGCCACCTACCTAAACATTGTTGTAGACCAAGCATACCCCTTTATGGTAACAGTATTCCGTTATGGCAGTGGCCTCTTTCAGCAGGACAACGTGCCCTGCCACACTGCAAAAATTGTTAATGAATGGCTTGAGGAGCATGACAAAGAGATAAAAGTGTTGACTTGGCCTCCAAATTCCCCAGATCTCAATACGATCGAGCATCTGTTGGACATGCTGGAACAACAAATCCGATCCTTGGAGGCCCCATCTTGCAACTTACAGGACTTAAAGAATCTGCTGCTAACGTCTTGGTGCCAGTTACCACAGGGCAATTTTGGGTCAGGAATTCTGGTGAAAGTGAGAAACAGATTGAATCTTGTGCTCTTTGTTTTTGAGTTTGTATATTTATGTTTTACTGGCAGGAAGCTAGAAATAATACTAAAAATACAACCCCACAAAATTAACTTTTTAGGTTAAAAAAAACATGACTTGAAGACTGGACAAAATTGGCATTAGGGAGGTAGAGATCAAAACAAGGAAGCAAATCTAAATCTTCCTAGCTACACACTCAAATACACAAACATGTGTGCGCACACACACACAGGTTTATTTACACCCTAGCTGAATGTGATGTGTCTTGATTGTCCACTTGTTCAGCCAGGAAGAGATGAAAAATGCATTGGCATTCTCCCTAGGAGCAGAGCAGCCTCAAATAACATGACAACATGCAGCGCTATAGTAGATCATGAGAAAGAAAGAGACTGGCTGGAAGACAGAAAAGGAGACAGAGACTTCAAGAGTGTAAAAATTGGCCATTTACACATACACATACATTATTTTACGTCACAAAAATCTTTTTCCAATGGATAAATACATTTGTGTGATTGCTTAATGGTCTGGTGTTCGTCTTTCTATGTGTGTCATCTAAAAAAAGGCTTGGTTTAAACACTGATGTTTACCATGTAAGTGTGTGTATGTGTGTGTATGTGTGTGTGTGTGCATACATTTGTGTCTTTTGTACCTGTTATCACCCAATAGTTCTTGGTTGCCGCCGATGTGTTGAGGTTGTGGTATTCTAAAGCTGGAGGTCAGAAGACAGGAGAAGAATGACAGGAAGAGCAAGAGATCAGAAAATGCATGATTGCCCAATTTGAAATGCTCACAAACTGCAATGAAATACATCCTAATTGGACCATTTGTTTAGCTGGGACAAAGCAAAATCATAAATAAAAAAAACTTGTAAACAAATTACATTTCTAAGCTTCCATACCAGTTGCTAAGGTATATCTGCTACATTCTGTAACGAACCGAAGGTGGACCCAGATACAACACACAACTCCCAGGATTAGTTTGTAATATCCTTTTATTCCCACCACAGGACAATGGCCAAAAAGCCACAGACAGACAATAAAAAACGCAGGGCAAAATCTCAGTCAGGTTCAGAAGGCTAGGTAGTTTACCGTGGAACAGGCGAGGAAGGAAAGTCCAATTCGGGCTGAGTCGGCAACGGGAGATGCAAACAGTGAATGCGGGAAAGTCTGGCATGAGAACAGCAAAGAACAATCTGGCAGTGAGAGTGTGGAAAACTGGACACTAAATAGTGGCAGAGTCAATGACAATCAGATATGTGTGCAGGTAAGCAGCAGGTGTGTGTGATTGTCCTGATTGCAGCGGTGCAGAGTGAAGCAGGGGTGTGGCAGAGTCAATGAATGACCTGTAACTGGTGGTGCAAGCTGTGACAGAACCCCCCCCCCCCGCCCGACGTCCCAAAAGCGGCAACGGAAACCGGGCGGGAGAAGGGGGTCCGGAGGCGGGCTAGTATTCCTCAGAGACTCCGTCCCAATCCATCCCGTCCTCCAAGCATGAGGAGGAGGGCGGGCGAAGGGAACCCTGCTCGTCTGAGGATGGCTCCTCAAGAACTCCAGCGCTAGCACGCCCGGGACTGAGGTCCTCCTCCGACGAGCCTTGTTCCTCCGGAGACTGCGGAGCGGGGAAGGGCGAGATCGCCCGGGGTGCCCTTCCGGAAGTAGACGTGGACCTCACCGGTTGATCGGGATGTCGACGGTGGAAGGTCTCGATGAGCAGGGAGTTGACGATGTTCCGAGCAGGGATCCACGACCTCTCCTCCGTACCATATCCCTCCCAGTCAACAAGATACTGGAGGCCCCTCCCTCTGCGGCGGGACTGCAGCAGGCGACGGACCGTTTAGACCGAGCCCCCATCAATGAAACGTGCAGGTGGTGGCAATGGTGCTGCAGACACCAAAGGACTCTCCCGGACCGGTTTCACCTTGGATACATGAAAAGTGGGATGGACCCTCATGGACCGGGGAAGCCGCAGTCTCACCGCAGCGGGGTTGATGATCCTCTCGATTTCGAAGGGACCAACGTACCTGGGTGCCAGCTTCTTGGACTCCACCTGAAGAGGAAGGTCTCTGGTGGACAGCCATACCTTCTGGCCGACCTTGTAGGTGGGAGCTGGGGTGCGACGTCTGTTGGCTGCGGCAGAGTAGCGGTCAGCAGCACGCAGCAGGGAAACCCGCGCTCGGGCCCAGGTACGACGGCATTGGCGGATGAAGGACCGGACAGACAGGCAGGATACCTCCTCCTCCTGGGCAGGGCAGAGAGGAGGCTGAAAACCATAAGCACATTGAAAGGGGGAAAGACCAGTGGCCGAGCTGAGTAGCGTGTTGTGGGCGTACTCCACCCACAAGAGCTGACGAGACCAGGAGGAGGGGTTCTGAGAAACCATGCACAGCAGGGCCGTCTCCATCTCCTGGTTCTTCCTCTCTGTTTGGCCATTGTCTGGGGATGGAAGCCGGAGGATAAGCTGACTTTAGCCCCCAGCACCTTGCAGAACTCCTTCCAAAAAATGGACACGAACTCGGTCCTCAGTCGGAGACCACATCAACCGGTAGACCATGGAGCCGGAACACATGTTTGAGGATGACCATGGCAGTCTCTTTGGCAGATGGCAGCTTCGGGAGAGGGATGAAATGTGCCATCTTACTGAACCGATCTACCACCGTCAAGATGGTGGTGTTGCCGTCTGACGATGGCAGACCAGTGACAAAATCCAGTGAGATGTGGGACCATGGGCGATGAGGCACAGGCAGAGGTTGCAGGAGTCCGGCAGGAGCTTGATGCGACGGCTTGTGTCGGTTACAAACCAGGCAGGCATAGACGTAACCCCTGGTGTCCTCTAACGTGGCCCACCAGAACCGCTGTTGGACGACATCCTTCGTCCTCTGGATGCCGGGGTGACAGGAGAGGTGGGAGTCATGGGCCCACCTGAGGACGTCCCCCCTCAGAGTTTGAGGAACAAACAGGCGACCAGGGGGACAGGTGCTGGGGCCAGGCTGGTCCTCCAAGGCGGCCCTCACTCTCTCCTCAATCTCCCAGGAAACTGCAGCAACTAGGCATGGCGCAGGGAGGATGGGGTCGGACCCCGGAGAAGGACCCTCTTCATCCAGGTAACGTCTGGAAAGGGCATCAGGCTTGACATTGCGGGAACCAGGACGATAGGAGAGGGTGAAGTTGGCCAACTTCACCGCAAGGAGCTCCCGGTTCCCAATGTCGTGGTACGCTCCGCGGGGGTGAGTCGACAAGAGAAGAAAGTGCAGGGATGGAGCTTCTGGTCGGCTGCAGCGCGCTGGGATAGGACAGCTCCAACCCCTACTCCTGATGCATCGACCTCCACCACAAACTGCCGATCTAGATCCGGAACCTGGAGGATGGGAGCAGAGGTAAACCTAACCTTTAGCTCCCTTAAGGCCGCCTCTGCTGCTGGAGACCACCGGAATGGGACCTTTGATGACGTCAGCGCTGTGAGTGGAGCAGCGATGGTGCTGTAGCCTCGGATGAACCTCCGGTAAAAACTGGCAAACCCCAAGAACCTCTGGAGCTGCTTCCGGCCCTCCGGGACGGGCCAGGTGGTGACAGCAGACACCTTTTCTGGGTCCATCTGTACAGTTCCCGGGCCGATGATAGAGCCAAGGAACGTGACAGAGGCAGCGTGAAACTCACACTTCTCAGCCTTGACAAACAGGGAGTTCTCGAGAAGGCGCTGGAGGACAGTCTGGACATTTTGGATGTGTACTTCACGGAACTGAGAGAAGATTCAGATGTCATCCAAATAGACAAAAACATATTTCTTCAACATGTCTCTTAGCACGTCATTGACCAGGGCCTGAAACACAGCTGGGGCGTTAGTCAAACCGAAAGGCATGACCAGGTACTCATGAAGTCCTGTGGGGGTGTTGAAGGCTGTCTTCCACTCATCCCCCTCACGAATTCGGACCAAGTGGTAGGCGTTGCGCAGATCGAGCTTAGTGAAAATGGTAGCTCCTTGGAGTAGTTTGAAGATGGTATCGGTTCTTCACTGTGATGTCATTGAGACCCCGGTAGTCAACACAGGGCCACAGTGACTTGTCCTTCTTACCCACCAAGAAGGTAACCAGCACCAGCTGGTGACGAAGATGGGCGAATGATACCAGCAGCCAGGGAGTTGTTGACGTACTTTTCCATGGCTTCCCTCTCCGGGGCTGACAGAGAGAACAGGCGCCCCGTGGGAGGAGAAGTACCAGGGTACAGGTCAATGGCAGAGTCGTAGGGTCTATGAGATGGTAGAGATGTCGCCTTGGTCTTGCTGAACACCTCCTGGAAATCATGGTATTCAGCCGGCACTGAAGACAGGTCAGGTACAGGCTGGTACAGGCTGGTAGTGGCTGAGGCAGGGAAACCCGGCCCAGCTCCAGCTGGGTGACGAGCTTCTCGTCCATGATACTGACGTCGGCCCCAGAGTCAATAAAACAGGCAAGTGCATGTACCCCGCTAGGCAGCAGGAAACGGGCGTGGATCTGTGATCTATAGGTGGAGGAGAGTTTGGTCAAGGTGCGGCTCATCAGGACTCCTCCACTTACTGATGAGCCCTGGCTTTTGGTGGACAACTGGTGAGGAAATGGCCGCCTTGGCCGCAGTAGAGGCAGAGGTCGTTCAGGCGCCTGTGCTGACGTTCCTCTGGAGACAGGTGGGAACGTCCCAACTGCATCGGCTCGACCCCCTCAGACGGTTGCTCAGCTGGTCTGGCTGAAGCAGGAGCTACCCGGGGACGACTCAAGGAATGATGTCCAAGGGCCCCCTGATGTCTCTCCCGTCTCCGAGCCTGGATTTGATGGTCAACCCGGGTGGCTAGCCAGATGTTCCCATCGAGCGTGGCTGGCAGTTCAAAGAAACTAATTCATCCTTGATGTAATCAGATAATCCATTCCAGAAAACATCACACAAAGCAGACGTATTCCAACTACTCTGGCTCGCCTGGGTACGAGAGTCTATGGAATAGTCAGACACAGTCCGAGCCGAGCATCAGGGCTCTCAGCAACCACGCTGAAAACTTTGCGAAGCTCATCAGAGAAAGCCTGAAAGGAAGAACAGGCTGGTGTCCCTCTATCCCATTCCGCTGTTCCCCACAGCCGAGCCTTGCCTGTCAGGTGAGCAATGGCGAAAGCCACCCTTGACCCCTCCGTGGCGAAGGTGCGAGGCTGCAGGGCAAACAGTATCGAACAGTTAGTGAGAAAAGGCTCACAGCCCTCAGGGTCTCCGGAATAGCGCTCCGGCGCCCCCACCCGGGGCTCAGGAGAGTCTCTCGGTGGAGAGGGCTCAGACACTGGTGGTTGAGGAGCAGCCACCGATGCTGCGGCTGGCTGCTGGGTTAGCATGGTAGCTAGTTGCTGTACCTGGGCGGTCAATGCAGTCATCGTGTGCTCCAGGGTCGACTCACTCTGGTGAGTGTTAGCCAAGGCGGTGGTCATGCACTCCTGCTGCCGTTGGAGTGCCTCTTCAATCCGCTGGAAGCGAGTCTGTGGCGAGGTTGCGTGTGCTGAGTCCATGTCTAGGCCAGATTGTAATGTAAAGAACCGAAGGTGGACCCAGATGCAACACACAACTCCCAGGATTAGTTTGTAATATCCTTTTATTCCCACCACAGGACAATGGCCAAAAAGCCACAGACAGACAATAAAAAACGCAGGGCAAAATCTCAGAGTCAGGTTCAGAAGGCTAGGTAGTTTACTGGGGAACAGGCGAGGAAGGAAAGTCCAATTCGGGCTGAGTCGGCAACGGGAGATGCAAACAGCGAATGCGGGAAAGTCTGGCATGAGAACAGCAAAGAACAATCTGGCAGTGAGTGTGTGGAAAACTGGACACTAAATAGTGGCAGAGTCAATGACAATCAGATGTGTGTGCAGGTAAGCAGCAGGTGTGTGTGATTGTCCTGATTGCAGCGGTGCAGAGTGAAGCAGGGGTGTGGCAGAGTCAATGAATGACCTGTAACTGGTGGTGCAGGCTGTGACACATTCATGGCTTAGAATTTGTCCAGGGACTATGGGGACTGTTTTATCAAATGTTTTCTTGTCCAAGCGATCAAATTGTTTTAACACTCACTATTAATGATAAAGCTAAAGGAGATGCATTCCCATAATTTCTAAAGGTACAGGATATGGTGTTACACAATCCTATATCCATCATGCCATTATTCAAGGGTAACACCTTATTGACCGATATTTCATTGTCCGGAAGGAATTTGGGTTTAGAGAACTTTTGTCATTGGGCCCATAATATATACAATCACACATTTTTGTGTGATTCCTTTGTGTCTATAAAGCACATTTAAGTTACATTAAATGTAACTACCATATAATACCCAAATTTATTTTTTACTTTTCATCAGTGCTTCTAGGGTGCCTTTTTCTTCCAACTCGCATGCCAATTTCAGTGGTGAATGCAAGTTTACGGCCATTGTTCATTAATATTCATTAGCTGAGTTATGTTATTGGCTAGAGATAGTAACATTCCACTGTTGTCATGGCTGCTGCCGGAGTAGCTCGACCTCTTATACTAGCCTGAGTCCATGATTGGTCAAATAGATTGACTTGGATTTTCTACGTCACAAATGGCTGTGATTCAGAACAGCTTGTAAAATAGGGTAGATGTGTTGTCAGAGGTGAACTAGAGAAAATGCTTAAGGCACAGATTTAACTTTTTCCTGTCGTTGGTACAATCCCTCTAAGTGATAAAACAATGCTAGACAAACATAGTCCAAATTTTACATCATGGTCCGTTTAAAACTTCCACAGAATGTAAGTAACACTTTTTCCTTTTCTTTTATGGTTTCAGTCAATCGGCAAAAATAAAGACAAAACTAAAGGTTATGCATATAACCCCAGTTCTAATAGGCGCTGTGGTATATGAGTTCAGAGACTGATACATGCTGTAGGAGCGTTTCCCATAGAGAGGAGTCGAACAAATCAACTGTAATAGAACTAAGAGGATCTGAGTCATACATATCATTCCTTTATCATCACCGTAAACAGGTTACACCATGAGGTGAGCTCTCTGACAAAAAACATCTTCATTCTCCCTAACTTTATAGGCATTTGGCCATCCTAACTTTATAGCCATTTGGCCTCCCTAACTTTATAGCCATTTGGCCATTCTACTTGTGCTTCAAAAAAAAGTGTACGGGTACTCCTTATTCCTTTGTTGTTCCAATGATGGCACTCACTTTGGGCCTCATTTATAAACGTTGCATAGGCACAAAAAAATGCGTATGCCACTTTTTACGCCAACTTTGGAAATTTATTTAAAAAAACTTGAAAATATGCTGTCCTCCATAGACACTTTGACCCATGCGTATGCACATAAACTGAAGAAATTAAAAACTACAACTGATGGCACAAAGATGAATCTTATGAAGCGCTTTGAAATTGTGTAAATGCGTAAAATAAATAGCAATTTTACCTCTCACGTATTATATATGATGCACACCCAAAAAAACACCATAAAACATTTAGGATAGTAAATACAAACGGACATCTGTTTTTGCTAATAACCCCTCAAATATGTTGTACAGTTCAGTCTGGAATAAAATTTAAACAGTACTTGCTTCTTATTAAATGTATTCTCATAAATAATTAGGTGGACAGTAAAAAAAATTCTGTTTAAACCGTTGCCATTTTCAGTGAAACGACATGACTGTTGCACAGATCTTTATGCCCAATTCGGTTGTTTGCCCTTCTCCATACACTGTATTCACTGAATGAGTAATAGCATCCCATGCATCTTTTTTGTGTTATTTGTGTCCATGGCTGACGCTTCAAAATATGACAGCTCATTTCCTGCAGCAATAGCTCCACTTCATAACTACTTAAGTTTAGATTTTGGATTTTTGTTTGGACATTCATGACTTCTCTCTCAACTTATCTTTTCAATTTCTGAATATGCACATGGCCCTGCAGTCTCTTGCCATATTATGCGGATTGGCAGGGTGTTTACTTATGCTAATTTCATGTTGATAAATATGAGTTGACAGGGGGGTGAGCTTGAGCAAACACTCAATGTGACATTCATTTTGTTTCACTTTTGTAACTGGTAGCTTATAGTCCTTTTTGTATTTAAATTTCAAACTTGGTAATGAAGAAAACAGTTTTCACCAGCTTGTCCATGTTTATATAGGCTATTAAAAACACAGTAAGAATGCACCAGTCAAAGCATCTAATGGCTCATTTCCACAAAGCACTAGTTAAGGGGTCGGGTTAGAGCGAAGCGGAGCGGTTATTTTTGCGTTTCCACTGGCAAAAGTTGTGTAGGGTACGGTAGATAACCGTTTCATTCCATCCTGCTTTTTGCTACCCTTCTGTTGAGGTTCCTAGCACACAGACCCGGTCCCAAAAGGTGGAGCTAGAAACACTAAAGACCGTTGATTGGTCAACAGAAATCGTCACTTTGTGCATCGTCTTTGTTTAGCCGATAAGGCATTCTCCTCTCTGCACGAAGTAGCATTTCCCAAACTCTCTTGTTTATTTTGCAATTACTTCGCCTTGCTGCCTAAAGCCTTTTATTAAACAAAGCTTTTCTCTTTGTTGTAATCAGCATCCACATACCGAGAAGAAAGAACACAAAACATTCAATATCCTCCATTGCGATTGTTCTGATTTTACTCTGTCGCGTTGACTATGATGTCACAATAGTTATAAGGCTATCAACCCCGTCCACATTTTAAGTTACCCGTTTGTGGTGGAAACGCAGTGTAACCGTTCTGATAAGTAACGGCCCTAGTAGTCGAGGTCCTGCACTTGAAAAAAGCTATTGCAGCAAGGCATTGTGGGATAATAGTTATAATCTACCCATTTAATGCAATCGTGACCTATTATTGACAGCTTATTGCAAGTATTATTCATGTGTGAGGTTTGGGTTCATAGATAGAATCCTTTGGAAACGCACCATGTTTGGCTGTCTTGACACAGTCGCAAATTTAACACTATTCTATGTAACTTAACCTGACCAAAAGCGAGTTATGATAGTTACTGGAATCTGTTGCGTTGAGCTTCTCGAAATTACGATTCTGTGTAACCCCATTACATAATTTTGGGGCATGTCAGTTCAATTCAAGGAAAATATGTCAACCCGAAACCTTTGGTTTTAAGGAAACCAAATGCACCTATCATATCTGAGTTTAGTTCCTTGAAACATTTCAGTTGTCCCCACATAAACCACGTGTGTCCCACACTCCAAAAAAAAGATTAGTTAAACCATCCATCCATCCATCAACTTTACCGCTTATCCTGTACAGGGTCACGGGGGGGGGGGGTTGGAGCCTATCCCAGCATTTAACAATACTAATTCAGGTTGACATATTTTCCTTGAATTGAACTGACATGCACCTAAATTATGTAATGGGGTTACACTGCATCAATGACTCCGTCTCGTTATTTGACATCGAAACATGGTGTCAGAAGTGGGATCGCTAAATCATAAATAACAACACCGCGCTGACAGTTTAGGGCATCCGCACGAATGCGCCTGTGAGGCGGCACCGTATCGCAAATTATTCCATAGTGAGTTAGTTTCCAGTTAGCATTGGCATTAGAACCTTGCCATCGATACACCCTTCTGCAATGAAGGGCATTGGAAACTGGAGCACGAACTGGGAAATTCACGGCTAGGAGTAGGACATTTTGGACGATATGTGGCTCGCTGTTCATGAGGAAAATAAAATTACTGCCTTCATTAGGACAATCTGGTTGGTCTACAAGCCTTTGCTTTGGGTGACAATTTGTTTACTATAACTTACAGTGTAAGGATTTGAGAATAGCACACTTCTGAAATCGGAGGCAATTTTTTTAATTTTGTAACGGTAGACATTTCAGAAAAGGTGCGCCAGCTATATACGGCTAACATTAATGCAGACCAGCTGCTGCAGTCACGTTTGACATGAATCTACCATGATGTCTCACTATTTGCAGTTGCATAGCGTTTCATGTTCACTAGCTATGTAGCAAATCAAGATAATTACAAAGTATATTGGACAATCTGTGGTTGGCTGTTCATAAGGAAAATAATGCCTTGAGTAGGCCAATCTGGTTGGTCTACAAGCCTTTGGTGACAATTTGTTTACTGTAAGGATTTGAGAAATAGCACACTGAGTTCTGTATACTAATTGTGGAAAATTTCTCTATTGTAAGGACCGATGATCTTCCTAAACGTTTAGATTCGAATAGAGGGTGGCGGGGGGACTCAGATTTAGGAATTTTTATGCGTCAGAAGGACAAAATTACATGTTTAGGATTTTAACCAGGTAATTGAACGTATTTTGCTGAAAAAAACATAACAGACATAATTTATACGTTTAAGCAGAATATTTCAAATGTTTTATGAAATGACTGGAGGGGGACATTAATGTTACCATTTAAGCAGAGGAAACAGATGCACTTTTGCGGTATTGGGAAACGCAGAACAAGCTCATAAAATGCTGCGCTGCTGTAATTAAAATGCGGTGTCAAGAAATGCCTGAGCATAATGGCAGTATTCAATGTTTGCTTGTAATCCATTTTATAGTGTTGTAATCAATATTTTCCTATCATAGTCCAGTTTTTTAAAGCTCGTGTCCACACTTAACGTCTATTTGCCATACCGCACTTGACATAAAAAGCTAAATCAGACAATTTGGAACCACCTCCAAAAGAAAACGTTTTGCCCTACTACATCTTGTCTTTACATACATATATATATATCATACATATAGATATATGTATATATACATATTTTTCATATATATCATAATGTTTTAAGTATCCTTTCCCATGGTGTATGGAGAAAAAACTTACGCTCAGCAATGACCAGTGGCGGGTAAAAGAGAAAGTAGCCGACCAGCTCTGCAGTCAAGTGGTTGAGAAGGCCGCTGGAGATGGTGCCGTTCAGAAGAACATCGTCGTTCTTCAACACATACACCACAGAAACTGAGGGGAAACCGGACTCCTGGAACACACTCTGGATCTACAAGGAAAACCAGAAAACGAACAAAAGAACACAGAGACAAACGCAGTACAGTATGTGAAAGGTGAACACAAGCAAAGGAGCTTTGGTCATCTGCCTACCCTACTGTTGGTGAATTCCATTTATCAGGCATTAAAGGACCACTTTGACAAAATCTTCAAATAATTGAAAATAAAAAAATAAAAGTGCTTTAGAAAATGAATTAAAATAAAAGTTCATACTTCCCATCAACATTGCACATCTTAAGGTGCAAATCTGAAATCCTGGAACAGGAGCAAATATTTACTACCTATTATTACTGATTTGTAAATTACTGTCCCTATGCACCATAGCAACACTGTCCTGTACGCAGTGCATCTTCCTAATGCACCATAGCAACACTGTCCTGTATGCAGTGCGTCTTCCCAAAGCACCACAGCAACACTGTCCTGTACGCAGTGCGTCTTTCGGATGGGACCTTAAACAGGTGTCTTGACTCTTTGTGGTCACTAAAGATCCCAGGGCATTTCTCATAAGATTAGGGGTGCAACCCCGGTGTCCCGGCTCAATTCCTTCTCTGGCCCTATATCTCTGATGGTCACCTAATCATTCCCTCAGCTCCTCAGCAGGCTAATCTATTCCATATCCTGCCCCTTGTGGCTCTTCAGTTGATCTTAAAACCGATGTGTGGTGAGCAGGTCTGGCTGAAATTGGCTGCCGTGACATCACCCAAGTGGGTGCTACACATCGGCAACTTAAAATTGCTATAGGCAGAATTATGAAAGATGTGATTTTGGCAACACCTACCGTTTGCTTGGTTATTTTCCCTAACCATCGCAAAGAAGACGTGTTGGATGCTCGCGGTCACGGCAGGTCACTAGCATGATCAACAACTATACTTGAAGTATTGGCATCTCTTCCTAATTTAGTGACGCACTTCCTTGTGCCATAAAGCAATTTGTCACAGTTTTGCGGGAGATCATTGTATTAAATATTGAGACTTCAAGAGGACTGATCTGAACTGTGATTTGTTTCATTCTCCCATAGACATTACAATGTGCTATCAGAGGACATTTACAGATAATACGTTAATACAAAAAAGTTGCCTATAGTTATGGAGGTAGATTTATATCAAAATGAAACAAACACCTCTCAATTTGTGTTCGTAATTTTATTTGTACAAACACACAACTCTCAATTCGTGTATGTAAAAATACTCCACAAATGTGTTTTTGCCATCCAAACACATCACCTCTCAATTAGTGTTGTAGGTATCAACATGTGTTTTGTAAATCATCGTTTGAATGAGTGCAAAAATATATATTCACAACCACAAATACAATTTTCAAATATGTTTCCAATGTTCACGTTCACAAATCAAAAGATTTGCTTGCGCATTGACTAATCTACGTTTGGAGATTTAAGGACACGCTTGATCTGCTTGGATTTACGCACAGAATTTTGAGACAAATATCCCGCTGTTGCCTCGTTCCCCGTGTCGATCCGTAAGCGTAGGTAGCTTGTAGCTAGCTTGAAGCTTCTTCTTCCTCAGCAATGCCTAACAATGCCGGTGTTTGGCTGATCTGCGCCACTTATAGAACAAGTGACTAAAATCCCACATGAACTATTAGACAACAAATTTAGGGAAGGCTTATAAATATCCTAAGTTTTTGTCAGTTTTGCTAGCTTCAGAGGGGTGAAGAATGTTAGTGAATTTAAATAAACTATCCCAGTGACCAGTGTGGCCCTAACCCTGCAGTCGGAAAATACTATCACATCTGGTCAAAATAGGCCTTTCAGTGGAGTCATCGAGCGTAGCCTACTTGAGGACTTAACAATCAAATGGATAGGCTATTTATAAGCCTTCCCTAAATCTGTAGTCTAATTTAAAAGTGGCGCTGGTCAGCCAAATGCACACCGGGCCGTGTCAGGTCTTGCAGAGGAAGAAGAAGCTTCAAGCTAGTTTCAACAGCTTTGTTAGTTTTGGTCACAGCAGAACTTATTTCAAAACGTCTGGCATTTTATCTTGAACTATGAATACGTTTGAGATCAGCTTAGCTATATACAGTATATAAAATATCCATCCATCCAGTAGCTATACCGCTTATCCTTTGCAGGGTCACAGGGGGGCTGGAGCCCATCCCAGCCGACACAGGGCGAGAGGCTGGGTACACCCTGGACAGGTTGCTGACACATAATGACAGACCACAACTCACACTCACACTCACATTCACACCTATGAGCAATTTAGAGTCACCAATTAACCTGCATGTTTTTTGGACTGTGGGAGGAAACCAGAGTACCCGGGGGAAACCCACGCGAACCGCGCAAACTCCATACAGAAACGCCCTTGGGTCAGGTGGGGATTGAACCCAGGACCTTCTTGCTGTGAGGCAACAGTGCTAACCACCGAGCCACCGTGCTGCCATATATAAAATATACGTCTATAAAATATAAAAACATTTACAACTTGTAACGCAAACTAACCACTCGTAATGGTTTGTCACAATCCGTTATGTGTTTGACTAATCCCTGCTGTATTGGGGTGTAAGCTACCGCAAACTCAAACAAGATGCGAACAAGTATACTACAGCCTCGGCGGACACGCGAAAGAGAACCAAGGCATTAAGACCACAAAATGCACAGCCAGTGGTACATTTTCCCTTACAAGTACAATGCTCCAATATGTACTTACAACAAACATTCACTGTTATCCTGTATTTAACAGTTATTTTCTCTGAAAATGGGATTTGTTTTCATAGTGTACATTTAAGACCATCTAATTATCCAGACAAACTAACTTTTAGCCCTCTGAACATTGTAAAAGGTGACGAGGGATTCTTCATTGACAGATATCCTCTCTGATAGATTCACCATCCCACTATCTAACCACCAGTTGACTAACAAGACAGTCTTCATAGAAAAACATCATGAGCTATCTTTTTGATTTTGATTCAGCTGATGTTCGCTGCTTGTGCATAATCCATACGCCCCACGCCCAGACTATGACTTGACTAAAACATGTTATTGCAGTGTGGCAATTTAATCATTGCTGCTTTATTTCTATTATAATATTTATTCATAACACAGGCTAGCCTAGGCATTGTGTCTAGCCATATAGTAGGATTAGTGCCGTCGCTAAGTAACGAGTTCACCTATATTTTTAGTCTGACGAGCAAAGAACACAGACGTGGAACTGAAAAACATTAGTGGAAAGCCACAATGTACCTCTGTACACTCTCAGAAAAGAGGGTTCAAAAAGGGTTCTCCACAATAAGATGAGGTCCTAACAATAACCATTTGTCTCTATGAATCCCTTTTCACCTGGCAGGATTCCAGAAGGGTTCCTAGGGAGGCCAACGATATATCAGGAACCCTTTCATTTTAAATAACCGTTTTTGGAAGAAAGAGTTGTATGAGGAACCTCTGGAAGGTAAAATTGCAATAAATCGTTTCATTACGTTGTCTGGTAACATGGTTTTGAGGTTAAATACAACTATGGTTATTTAGAAATTAACAGCAACTATTTTAATTATACACGTATCTCCAAATTACTTTTATTTACCTTATCAGTCAACAGGATTTGAACCCTTACCATAAATGACTACAGAACAACATCTTAACAAACTGATCTCGGTCAGCTTATTCGGAAACTACCCAGATACACTGTATCCCCCAAGTTATCAATAGCATGAATATTTTGAGTGATGTGTACTATAGTATATAAATAGTAATATATAAAGTTGAAAGTACTATAAAGATATCTCTAATTACTAAAAAACATTTGTTTAATAAACTCTAACCTCTGGTCCATTGGAGGTCCTGCACTCAAAAAAAGCTATTTCAGCAAGGCATTGTGGGATAATAGTTATAATCTACCTATTTAATGCAACCGTGGCTTATTAGACAGATTATTGCAAGTATTATTTATGTGTGAGGTTTGGGTTCTTAGATAGAATCCTCTGGAAAGGTTTACTAGTTATGATAGTAATGTGAATGTGTTGCGTTGAACTTCTCGACATTATGATTCTGTGTACCCCATTACATAATTTAGGTGCATGTCAATTTATTTCAAGGAAAACATGTAATTTTATGTTCACGGGACCTTTAATCAGGTTAAGTGTCCATTCAACCTAAACTTTCCAAGTTAATTGAACATTTTAAGAAAGATTGAGTAGAAAAACACTCACAATATTCGTGCTATTGATAACTTTAGGCATACAGTGTAGCAGTTGACACTGTGCTGGATCCGCCCACAACTCGCCAGATTTGCGTATCATTCACACCCGCTGTGCGCCTTCGCGGCGACTGTGGCTGGAACCAACTAATTGACAATCATGATGATAAACTGGACCGGACGCAGGCCAGATGTGTTTAACATTTGTTGGCATAGGGAATAGGGATGGGTATAGGGATATCTGAAGAGCGTCATATATTAAGCCTGCAGTAACAGAGTAGGGAAAGATGATCTTCTTTTCAGGTGGTAAGTATCTCTGCAGAGTTGGCATTGAAAGCCTGCAGGAATAGGAATTAGGGATAGATATAGGAATATCTCTCAGTTTAATAAATAACCTTTATTTATTTTTTTTGTTTTTTTAAATATCTGGCCGTGCCTAGAGCGGATATAGAGGGGGGTGGCTCTGAGACGTCATTGCTCACTGTTAAGCCTTCTTGAGGTGTCGTGGGCTCACATTAATGAAACATCTGGGATGGAGGGTGCCCACTTGAAAACCCCAATGACATATCTGCTCTCAACCCAAGTCCATTCTAAAATATTGTCTTTTGAAGTGCTCCTCTTGGAATATGGCATAATGGGTAGTATAACATCCTATCTTGTGTATATTGAAATGCTTCCGATTGGTAAAACAGATCTGCCCCAGTATCTTTTTGCACAACGGGCAAAATCCGGTGTGACGGCCTGCATTTAAGTAAACTGGGCACAGATAAGATATAAAACATTAAACTAACTACTGGATCAAACACTGTTGCGCAACTTGTGAAAACTAGCACTTGGGTTTGTAGTCCAAGAGGCAATTACATCCCAACCATCACAACTAATTTGCATTATGCTGCAGGTGGCATTGGGAGGTAATTATTTTGCAACTGTGACTGAGAACGTCTTCAGTATTATTGAGTACCCTCCTTAAAACAATGTTTCTCACATCTATGATTCACTTTAACAGAAGGGTTCATGAAGTTGCATTAAGCGGCTGGATTATGACCAATGTTGTGTGAGATGCGGTGGCAATGTCACTGTTTAACTGTATAGCCTATTAAAATTTGTATCTGATAAGTCAACATTGAGCAATGGCATTTCTGCAGTCTGGAGCACAAATGGCACAAACTGATTAGAGCAAAATTCTTGTAGAACTCTCTGGGAGGGTTGCAGGTGAAACCTTAAAGGGTTCCTTGTTGAACTCTCTAAGCGGGTAACCCTTCACAGAGGGTCCTTGGGAGAACCCTCTGATAAAGTTCTAGGTATAACCTTTAAAATGGTTATCCCTGAAACCAATAAGGGTTCTGCCTTTATGGTTCCAAATGGCACTCCTTTTACTCAGTGTAGATAGTAGATGAGATGCAAACATCTCTGTGTTTGTGCGTACCTCCACTGTAAGTTTGTTGTAAGTCTCCAGGACTTTGTCTTGAGCTTCTTCGAAGGCATTGGCCAGCCTCTGCTCCAGCATCTGAACAAAGCTGCAGGACAATACCTTGTCTGTGGGCCCGACAAACCTCAAGACTGGAACAGAGAACACAGAGCAACTACTGAACATATGTCTGTCTCTATAAAACAAATAAGATTGTACATCCTCATTAAGACCATACTCGGGTAAGGGGGGGGGGGGGGGCGGGGGGGCTACCCTAGTTAAATGCAAGATTTGTTATGAATGTATTCCACTATTTAAAGCCAGTGAGCTCTCTAGTCACATTAAACATTAAATATAAAGGAAGACAAAACTCTGAAGGATCAAAACAGGTCCAGTAGAGAATTGATTTGAGGGTTAGTTTAGTTCGGTTCTTCTGTTCTTTAAAACCAAAAAAAAAGAACATAATATATTTCTAGTTTCTATAGACCTACTCCAATTTTATGACAAAATAAGAACAGGTTCCTTACAACTGGTCTATTATTGCTAATACAGTAAAGCTTGTGGATTCATGTTCAAACCATGCCCCAAAACAAACCTAAGTACCACTCACTCTATACCCCCGGCTAACCTGTTTTAAGAAGTACCACTCACTCTCTATACCCGGCTAACCTGTTTTAAGAAGTACCACTCACTCTCTATACCCGGCTAACCTGTTTTCAGTTGGTAGTGGGTGCTGGGGCTAGGTAGCCAGGTTGCCACGGGAACAAGAATGGCCCTGACCAGGGCAGTGTGCTGACGGATGTCTGCCAGCAGTTTGTCAAACCCGTACACACTGACAGCCTTCACAACCACAGAGGAGATGTACACCATCTTTACAGTGGCCACGTAATAACCCAGTGTCACATTGTGGGGGCTGCACTCGTCATGTTCCACCTTCAAAAAAAAAAATTTGTTTAATGGAACAATGCATTCTGTTAAAATATATGTATATAATGCAATGTCCTCTTATGCTTTAAAGGCAGGGTACAGTGAAAAGAAAGACATTTAATGTGACAAAAAGCCTAACCGCAGTGACAAACACAAAGTCACCTGTATGCCTTTCTCAAGTCAAGAGTATTAGGTCAATGTGCCACCAAGACGCATTTGTACAAAGTGAATTTAGTTTGATGCTTTAAGAGGTCCTTACAGAACTCCTTACAAATTGCAATAAAAAAAAACACTTTTCCAAAAACACCCAGAATGCTGAAATTGCGGGTAGATGGTATCTTGGATGCACATCAGTACATCGATGCTGATCCTGACTGTTCACACCGAAAGCCACTAGTCAAAGCTATTAGCCATAGCTGTGCAGTCCAACACCATAACGAATGGGTCAATAGAGATATTTCTCCCACTCGTGCTTTAATGTCGTGCCCTGGTTAGCTATGTCTCTCTCTGCAGCTGTTTTTAAGAGCTGCTGCATGGCCTTCTTTAGGTAAATTTGCAAGTAAACATGGGATCTGACTGAAATGGGAGGCAGAAGCAAGAGAGGGGGAAAGGAAAAGAGGAGTGGAGAGCACAGAGTGTCATGCAACAGGGTCTTATCAAAAAGTCTCCCAAAAAAGAGTGAAGACAGGCAGATCAGGGGCTGAACTGAGACCAGCTAGATAGATACTGGGAAGTACCCATGGACAGTGATCATGAGACCAACGGCGCTGGATTTAATTATTTGAATAACAAAATAATCTGTTTAGGACCACTCTTTCATTCTAGGTTCCGCTTAAGACCTTTTCTCTCTAGCCGTGTGTGGTTACCTGTGTGTGATTGCCATTGTGTATGTCTCTGATATTTCCTATTCAACAGCTAATTTATCATCTGTCGTCATTTATTGTCTAAAACACCATTCACAAGATTGCCCCCCTCAGTTAAATAGATTGTAGTTAAAGAGCTAGCATATTCTGCACAGGTAGATACAGTGCTGTGAAAAAGTATTTGCCCCGTTACAGATGCTTATTGTTTTTGCACATTTGTCACACTTAAATGTTTCAGATTATCAAACAAATTTTTATATCAGACAAAGATAACCTGAGTAAATACAAAAAGCTGTTTCTAAATGATGATTTCATTTATTAAGGGAAAAAAGCTATCCAAACCAACCTGGCCCTATGTGAAAAAGTAATTGCCCCCCCTTGTTAAATCATGAATTAACTGTGATTAACCAAATTTTTTGGAAAGCTGAGTTCAATTTCACTAGCCACACCCAGGCCTGATTCCTGCCAGAACTGTAGAATCAAGAAATCACTTAAATAGAACCTGTCTGACAACATGAAGTAGGCTAAAAGATCTCAAAAAGCAACACATCATTCCCCGATCTGAAGAAATTCAAGAACAGATGAGAAACAAAGTCATTGACATCTATCAGTCTGGAAAGGGTTACAAAGCCATTTCTAAGGCTTTGGGACTCCAGCGAACCACAGTGAGAGCCATTATCCACAAATGGAGAAAACATGGAACAGTGGTGAACCTTCCCAGGAGTGGCCGGCCTACCAAAATTACTCTAAGAGCGCATCGACGACTCATCCAGGAGAACCCAGAACAACATCTAAAGCACCGCAGGCCTCACTTGCCTCAGTTAAGGTCAGTGTTCATGATTCAACAATAAGAAAGAGACTGGGCAAACATGGTATCCATGGGAGAGTTCCAAGGCGAAAACCACTGCTGACCAAAAAGAACACAAAGGCCCGTCTAACATTTGCCCAAAAACATCTTGATGATCCCCAAGACTTGGGAAAATATTCTGTGGACTGACGAGACAAAAGTAGAACTTTTTGGAAGGTGTGCTCCCGTTACATCTGGCGTAAAACTAACACAGCATTTCAGGAAAAGAACATCATACCGACAGTCAAACATGGTGGTGGTAGTGTGATGGTCTGGGGCTGCTTTGCTGCTTCAGGACCTGGGCGACTTGCCGTAATTGATGGAACCATGGATTCTGCTCTCTACCAGAAAATCCTGAAGGAGAATGTCAGGCCATCAGTTTGTGACCTTAAGCTCAAGCGCACTTGGGTTATGCAGCAGGACAATGATCCAAAGCACACGAGCAAGTCCACCTCTGAATGTCTAAAAAAAAACGAAATGAAGGTTTTGGAGTGGCCTAGTCAAAGTCCGGACTTAAGTCCGATTGAGATGCTGTGGCATGACCTTAAACAGGCCGTTCATGCTCGAAAACCCTCCAATGTGGCTGAATTAAAACAATTCTGCAAAGAAGAGCGGGCCAAAATTCCTCCACAGCGATGTGAAAGACTCATTGCCAGTTATCGCAAACGCTTGATTGCAGTTGTTGCCGCCAAGGGTGACACAACCAGTTATTAGGTTTAGGGGGCAATTACTTTTTCACATAGGGCCAGGTTGGTTTGGATAGCTTTTTTCCCTTAATAAATAAAATCATCATTTAAAAACTGCATTTTGTATTCCCTCAGGTTGTCTTTGTGTGATATTAATATTTGTTTGAAGATCTGAAAAATTTAAGCGTGACAAAGAATCAAAAACAGAAGAAATCTGTACGGGGGCAAATACTTTTTCACAGCACTGTATACTCATGATCAATGCATGACAATAAAGACTTAGCATTGTGGTGAAACGAAAATGTAACACAGTTTTACCCACAATACTCCATCTAGTCACAGTTGCAACCAAGAGTTGTTTTAGAATTGAAAAAAGGGAGTACTGGTCATGTAGGGAGTAATTTAGCAACAATGAATATATAAGCAGTTATTGTATAGTAAACATGTAGTGTACAACCATAGCTCAGTATGTTCTTCAAATATTTTTTACATTTGCAATTAAAAGTGATCACTAAGACTGAAAAACGAGTATACATCCTACTTGCTTTCCCAATAAAACAAATACTGCTTCCATGTTTTATAGAAATACAAGAGTTAAATACAACTTTTGACATTTTTTCTGTCTGTCTGTCTGTCTAGTCTAGTCTAATCTCATCACAGAAATTACAGTTCTGTTCTTCTTCGTCATCAGTCTTCTTCCTCGTCCACCACCTTACAAGTAATCTTCCTCATCTTCCTCTCAGATTGTGCCCATCCATTGTTGGTATCATCATTCAATAGTATTCCTTGTTGGTAACAACATTGAACTGGCTTATATTCTGTCCAATTGGTTTTATCACATCATTTGAAACAAGTGTGAAGAATTTTGAGTCGTGTGTAAATGATGACAACTGTGTTGAAGTTGTGTTTAACTTTTTGCCACACTAGTGCATCACAGCGCAAATTGTGTTTTAGAGAATGAGAATGTGTTTAGAGTTTTGCAAAAAGAGTGGATGAGTTTTGCAAATTGTGTCTAACTACCTAAACCTGTTTAAGGTTTGCCAAAAGGGTTAATTATTTGACAAATGGGTTTAGATTACTGATCATTTGGTTCAGAGAATGGGATTTAGTGTTTTAGAAATATTGAAAAACTGTAATTACTGTTATTCTTTAAGGGCTTCTCGCCATCTTGTGGGAGCTTGGGCAATAGGTCACTAAACCATGGATAGGATGTCATCATGGCAACCAGATGTTGATAAGACTCTCGGACAAAAGGCGCTTTCCCAACAAAGGTTCCCGGTACCTTTAGTTCCAGGAACTACTTTTCAAGGAACTAAAAGGTTCCTGCAGCCCTATGTTGTCTGCGTTTCGACTGCAGGAACTTTCCCCAGAAGAATAGGCAAAATAGTCCGCTGATGCCAAACCATACAAACCGACGTCATTATTCTTTCTATCGTGAAGTCTGGATGTTTAGTATGTAGGGGAACTGGGTCTTACTATTTTTTGATCTGTGTAAAGGTATTTAATAAACGCTCTATCAATATTTATAGATTATTAATTAATTCATTAATGAATATTATAATCGATCAACTTGATTCATATTAAATAATAAAGGGCGCACCACCCAACGACTTTAGCTTATTGCAGGGCTCGATGGGAAACCAGGTCTAATCTTTATATTAACTTTATTAAATTAGTATTAGTTCAATTTTAACGCAAACATGAAAGTTAAACGTTTCAGTCTCAATTCTGAAGTAGTACATTTTTTTGTTGTGTGAATGGATGAATCATATGCAGAAGGAAGCAGGAGTTTAAACAAACAATAACATTTATTTCTAATTCTAGGCAAGCTATGTACAGATGTACGTTCAATTACTTTGTAAAAATCCCCCAAAATTTTATCTTCTCCCTCTGCCTCATTAAAAATTCCTGAATCTGAGTCGCCCCGCCCCGCTCTATTCGAATACCCGCCAAGCCCCCGCCCCCTTCCTCTGCTGCCGCACGTACTTGCTCACCTTTGAGTCTGCTTAAACATGGAAACCCTCTGCTTGTTTTAGGTTTTGCTAATGTACGCTACATAATGGCAAGTAGTAATATTTTAGTAATTCAGCCATACATGTTCGAACCTGAAACCGATTCAGAGGAGGAAGAAGAGCACATTGGACAGGGTGGATGTATCAGAATGGTAATGTATTTTTCAATTCAATGGGCTATGAAAGTTTTGGGAAACACCCCACTCACGAACGGGATTGGTTACTTAAAATTTTGTGACGTCACAAATCTGGCTTGTCTGAACTCGCTGAACTGTCCTTGCTGCACTGCAGTTTCAAAGCAGAAGTGCTCAGCCATGGCGTTGGCTGCTTATTTTGCTCCTGATATGTCTTGTAGCACATGAAAAGCACCACAAGGACATGTTAACAACGTTAAAAACTTGATTTTCAATGGAGGGGGCTTTAAAATAAAAATAATGATGATCTATAACAGCCTGATTGGTTACACTTGCAATGTAAACATCCAAAACAGTATTGGTAACGTAAGGCTTGCCTTTCATGTGTGGGATTGTTAAAACTCACATTCTAACCACCCACAACAACCATACTGCTGTGCGTTAATGTTTGTGATTAGTGATTAGAATTGCTTTATATGAACATGATTACGTTGTTCTCCATAGGCTACGATAGTTTGTCAAATATTAGCCATCTCAATCCTCAGACTCGCTTGATGCCTATGGACTACACATTATGTTTGCTTGCCTTTTATGATTGTGAATAAAAAACATAGATCTATATCTTAATTATTATTTTGTTGTGGTTTCCATGCTGACAATTCGATTGTACGCTTGTTTGTGGTCGCACTTTTAAAAATGGCGGTTGAAATATCGGTAGAAATTTACTGCTAGTACTCCACCAATAAAAAATGTTCAGGGCTGCAAACCCCTCCCTGAGGGTTCCTGTACTTTGGAAAGTACTACCTCCCGAGCAGGTACCTCTCAGTTCCTGCAATTTATTCTTGGTTCCTGCGGTTGGAACACAGAGAGTACCGGGGAAGTTCCTGGGGAAACCTCCTATGGTCGGAGAGGGCCTAATGAGTGCCCAGGCCTCTTTTCCTGCAGTGGTATAATTCCACTGCTGTAGTGCATTGCTTGGTTTGCCATGATCTGAGCTCAGATATAATAAACCTCTGTTTTAACTCTTTAATTGAGTAGTCCACTTATTCCTTGGCGTTGCATAGTAAATAGTTCAATACAAACTTCATCATTTCAGTGTATCTAGTTTGTATCTGGGCGAAGAGGTAAACCTTCATTTTCCCCAGTCCACCAGACACTAACCTGGGCTGTGGCACTGCTGTCATTAAGGGCCCTCTGCAGAGCATGGTTAAGCCCTTTCAAGAGGTACTGCTTCAGAACTAGGTCCAGACGGTTCCTCCTCAACTGGATGGATAGCACTAGGAAGGAGATTCAAGAAACAGACAGTGGATACAGGTGAGATTCACAAAATGGATAATAACAATACATAAGATAGAGCATCATGGTGGGTGGGCAGCACGGTGGCTCAGTGGTTAGCACTATTGCCTCACAGCAAGAAGGTCTCGAGTTCAAACCCCACCTGACCCAAGAGCCTTTCTGTGTGGAGTTTGCATGTTCTCCCCGTGTTTGTGCGGGTTTACTCCGGTTTCCTCTCACCATCAAAAAACATGCTCCATTCTCCTGCCAGTGCCCTGACCAGCCACTGCCAATTTAACTGGAGTCTGTCTGTCTGTCCTATGTGTGAGCAAATCTGTCGTAATATATGTTGGGTGAGCAAGTCTGGCACAAATTGGCTGCTGTGGTATCACTCAGACTGAGTGTTGTGTTTGATAGCTGTTTGTTCTGTGTAGTTAAATGGCAACCAATTTGTGTAAAGCGCAGGTCTTAAGAAAAGCGCTTAAAATGAATTATTATTATTATCTCTTTAGAGCTCCTATAACTTGTATTTCACTTAATTTAGTATGGAACATTTTTCAATCCTAACCACCAATGAACAAAAGGAATGGATTAGAACGACAGAAAGTAATGACCAACTGTCTAGGTACACTGAGCGCGTAGCAAGGCACACATCGCCAGATAGCTAAACACTCTTGACTGACTTGACTGAAGTAGCACTATGTAGCTTCAATGACCAAGACAAATGAAGTAAGTTCTCAACATGCACTTCTGCGTTTGTTTAATAAACATACAGCACTTCCACATGGTCAAGTTGTTGTAGTGTGAAGGAAAAAAAAGCTTCTCCAAGGATCGCACAGTCTTTCAGCAAAGCTCATAGCTTGCTCTCTGTTGTTAGGCAGATGTAATCTTGACATGCAGAAAAGGAATGGGGCTACCGTATGGAATGAGATTTGAGCCAAAAGTCTACAAAAGTAAAAGTAAAATCCACAAACAAAAAAGAAGATAACCAATTGCACAACTAAAATCCAAAAGCACAAAAAGAAAATCCAAAAGAAAAAAGATAATCCAAAAGAAAAACAAAAATCCAAAAGGAAAATATAAGAAAACTATAAGCAAAACAAAAATCTATAATAAAAAATAAGATAATAAAAAATAAACTAAATATATAATAAGTTATCTTATAAATCCATATTTGTTTTTTAAAGTTTTAATTTTAGTCATTTTAATCCGCTCTTTTCTTATGCGTATTTTTATTTATGTTTTGGTTGTGGATCTGTGTTTTTGCTTTTGGATTTTTTTTTTGGGGCACAAAAATCACGTGAGGGCGGGGTTTAAGAGATGATTTCTATTGGCCCATTGTAGTTGGAGTGACAGCTATTTTTTCCGCTCCAAAACACCCATTCTTAAACACATCATCATTATGCGCTTGAAGACTTTGGACAGCAAGCTGCAAATGAAAGGTGCCGACTTCGAGCGGTGCCGGCCCGTGACACTGGCTGCGGTAAGGTCGAACAAAGGTGCTCAGAAACGAAAAATAAGAGGAACAACGGGAAAAAGACAGGAATGGAATGACGTGATGATGAACGAATATCTATTGCTGTAGTTACCGTTGGAACTAGCCTATTAGTCTACTTTGGACAATAGCTAGCCTAATTCGTTAATTTAGTTAACGTCAGTTACTCACACCTTAAATTAATTTGGAAAAGTTGGAAAGACTATTCAACTATTTGGGGAATAACCTACATCAAAATATTGAAAAATACGCTTCAGTGTGCTTCACAAATCGTCCACTGTCTGCCTAAAAAAAAAATTGACTTACATTTGTCTTGACATCTTAGTGATAGCCAACGTTATCCCTACTTTAATATTGTCATTAGTAGTTGGGTATGACCATCAGAAGCTTTATTTTAATAATATAATGTAACACCTAATGTTCACATACTCCTACCCACCCCTGCATATCCTGGTCCACCTGCACCTCAGCACAGCCCAGCAGTGATGCAGCATAAGGTTCTCCTGTCCCCTACACCTCAGCACAGCCCAGTCATGCAAAACATGACAAACATAGTATTCTTGACCTTCCTGCCTGAGAAGAAGCTGATAGAAATTTACCCCGATATGTGGGTAGCTGAGAATCGCAGCCACTCTTCCTCTTACAGTGGCTGTTGCTGAAAGGAGCTTCTCCAAGTTCAAACTAATTAAAACCTACCTAAGATCTACTAAGGAGCAGGGATGTTAAGTGGACAATACTCTTATTTATATTATATTTATACATCATTTTATGTCTGCATTCGTTTATTTAATACCATATTTTGTGCAATACCTTATTTATAATTTGTTTTACATCACTCGTTTTTATTAGTGATTTTTGTTTCTGAAATAAAGGAATTCAAAGGTATAATGCTATGCGGGTACTGTGTGAGTGTATGAACACAATGATTGGTGGTGGAAATGGCTGCGGTGGAAATGGCACCAGCTAAATTCTTGCCTAGGGCACCAAATTGGTCCGGTACTGGTGCCGAGTCCTCACAGTCTCGGAGTAACTAAACGCGAAAACGCATGAATTTAAAATGACTACGATTATAATTAGCTACTTAGCTATAGCACTGTTAAATATACAGTGGATGTCAAAAGGGGAAACCACTCAACGTTAGCCACGAAGTCCAAGTAGCTAATAATGATGACCGCCTAATTTATCTTACGAGTTTGATTTATAGAAATTTAAAATTGTGTTCTAGAATCAATTTGGCCTGGATTATCGTGGCCGTGTCAATGGAGCAACGCAATAACGGTGTCAGAATCATGGATAACGGTAACTGTTAAATGTCACCATTTTCACCAGGTATCTACTTTTTAAAAGTTGATTTGACGATGGGTTTTTGGTAAGCTACACGGCAATGAGAAGCTATTTAAGTTACAGAACTATTTTTTATTCGCCCACACAATTAATATAAGAAAAAGAGGCAGAGCCTGGTCAAAACTGTGATCTATTCAGCAGAATCGGCACTGGCACTCCAGTACCATTTTTTGCTGCTTTGCTGTTAACTTCAAGCGCATAATGATGATGGGTTTAAGAATGAGTGTGTTTGCGCCGAAAAATTTGCTGTCACTCCAACTACGGTGGGCCAATAGAAATCATCTTCTAAACCCCGCCCTCACGTGATTTTTGTGCCCAAAAGGAAAAAAATTCCAAAGCAAAAACACAGATCCACAACCAAAAAAAAAAGCACATAAGAAAAGAGCGGATTAAAATGACTAAAATTAAAACCATAAAAAACAAATATAGATTTGTAAGATTTAACTTTAAGTTTTCTTACAGTTTCCTTTTGGATTTTTGTTTTTCTTTTGGATTTTCTTTTTTTGCTTTTGGATTTTAGTTATGCTTTTGGTTATCTTCTTTTTTGCTGTTACTTTTGTAGACTTTTGGCACAAATCTCATTCCAAACTACCGAACCGTTTACTTCATCAATTAACATCTCCTTATCTATTAACTTGATGAACTCCTTGGTAGAGGGGGGAACCTTGTTGTCATCCTCTGTGCATTAGAAGATGTTTCTTCTCAAGGAGTCATCTTCAGTGTATGGAGCTGAAACACAAGCGAGCTGTGAGCTTTGCAGGTTGTTGGGACTGTTCACATTGAGCTCTTTCAGAATGAGATGGTTTCTCTTTCAGAATTAGACGGTTTCTTTATTCAGAATGAGTTGGATTCGAGAATGTGCGTGTGAGTGTCGAACACACGTGCATCATTGGGTATGTGAGTGGCGCCTAGACTGGCTTCAGCGGTGATGACCCAGCCGAGATCCAAGCGTTGGGCATATGGCACATTATTAGGTCTGTTGCGCTGTTCTCTCACCTTGTTGACCTGGAGGACTTCACACCCATGGATAAGTAGGATATGAGCCTTTGGGTCGAGTGGAGGAATGTGTTTAGCAATGAAGTTGAGGTGAGTGTGAGTTCACCACTTCTGGAGTAGGTGTCTCTGACCTGTCTGCAGGGATGCAGCGGCACTCTATGAGAGTCGGGGGATTTATGCTGTTTTATGAGATTTCCATCCTAGGGTTGTGCAATGAAGCTTGTGCCTGTCCTCCCAGAGATCTCAATGATACCCGCACATGTCCAGAGCATCAAGAGAGCATCTTTGCCTATAAAGCCAAAGAGGTTGAAGAATTACGATCTGGCAAGTGACCGGTTGCTCTGGACATCTGGACAGTATTATAGAGCTTGTTCGTGGAGAGTGCAGTGGCGTTGAAGCCACCATCGGAATCGGCACTGCTGAAGGCGGCAGGATTGCATTGCTTAGGCCAGAGGTTCTTAACCTGGGGGTCGCGAAAATTGCTGGGGGTTGCCAGATGATTGTGAGAAAAAAAAAAAAAAATATATATATATATATATATATATAATTTACACTGGAAACAGATTTTTACATTCTACCGCCTGTACCAGTGATTTAATCTGTCTTGGCATATATTTTTATTTAATGTGTGAGAGTTAAAGTCCGCCTGCTTGGATTGGACATATTCGCGCGCGCACACAAACAAAATAATTTTGGCGCCCGTGCCACAATTGCTTATAGTCTATTAGTTGCTAGCTACATATGGCACAACTATGGAGAGATGGCTTCTCAGAAAACGTATGCCAGCACAAGACTCAAGCCAAAAGGAGGTGTCTCAATGTGGGTCAACAGCACCAACTGCAAAACGCAAAGCAACAGAGCCCCAAGCTCCCAACAAGTTTCGGAAATATCAGCCTGAATTTCTGCAATATGGATTCACATGCCTAGTCAAAAATAACGTGGATTATCCTCAGTGTGTTATTTGTTCAGATATGCTTGCACATGAAAGCTTAAAATCAGGTAAACATAAGAGACATTTGGAAACTAAACAAATCTTTCACATCAACAAACCCTTAGAGTTTTTTAGACTCAAGGAGGGAGAACTACGGATTCAAAAGACAGTGGTGAGTGAGTATGCTACAATCCCCGCTAAGGCCATGGCAGCTTCCTTTGAAGTGGCGTATCTTGTGGCTCAATCTAAAAAACCTCACACTATTGCCGACAGCCTCATCCGGCCTGCAGCCATTGCAATGACCAGGGCCATGCATGATGAAAAAATAGCTGTCACGCTTGAGACTATTCCGTTGGCAAATAACACAATGGGGCGGCGTATTCATGAAATGGCAAACGACAGTAAAAACCAAGTCATTGACAGATTAAAGAAAATTGGAAGATTTTCACTGCAAGCGGACAAATCTACAGATGTGTCAGGTGATGCACAGCTGCTTGTGTTTGTAAGATACAGCTACGATGGAAAAATGTATGAGGATTTGTTGTTTTGCACGTCGCTGGAGGGGACTTGCACTGGTCGGGACATTTTTAACAAATTGGACAGTAAACTGTGCGAGGAGGGACTAAGTTGTGAAAACGGTGTCTCCGTGTGTACAGATGGAGCTGGGGCTATGCAGGGAACAAGAAAGGGACTAAAAGGCTGCGTTTTGGAAGTTGCTCCGCATGTGAAATTTTCACATTGCGCTATTCACAAAGAGGCCCTGGCTAGCAAGAACCTCGGGCCAGAACTGCACAGTGTTCTCCAAACTGCGGTAAAAATTGTGAACTTAATAAAATCCCGGCCACTGCAAACCAGACTGTTCGCCACACTGTCATGAAATGGGAACCGACCATGAGTCACTACTGTTTCACACAGAGGTCAGATGGCTTTCTCGGGGGAAAGTATTGACCAGACTGTTTAAACTGCGTGAAGAAGTCCGCATCTTCCTCTCGGACTGTGGTTCTTCCCTCGCTGACCATCTGACTGAGACGAAGTGGGTTGCTAGTCTTGCATATCTGGCAGGCATTTTTGAAAAACTAAACTGTCTAAATATGTCCCTTCAAGGCCCAAACACAAATGTCCTTTATCTTTCTGACAAAGTAACAGCATTTAAAAAGAAGCTGGAGTGCTGGGTATTGCGAGTCGAAGAAGGCGGTGTTGAAATGTTCCTTGAGCTCGAGGACTTTATAGACAGTTTTGACGTAAGCATCCAAATAATGAAAGAGGTTATTGCTACTCACCTCCGAAGCTTGCTCGACAGTTTTAATAAATATTTCCCAAAAGATGAAACGCCGGAGAGATATGACTGGATATGCCAGCCTTTCAACAACTCCAGTGCGCAACACCTGCCGTCGGAACTGGAGGATGCCCTGTTGGACCTCTCTTCTGATCGCACATTACAGACTGTTTTCACATCGTGCACACTGGAAGAATTCTGGCTGTCAGTGGCTGTGGAATACTGAGAACTGTCCAAAGCGGCAATCAATGTTCTCATTTCTTTTGGATCTACATATTTATGTGAAAAGACATTTTCCACACTGACTTTTATCAAGAACAAATACAGATCACGGCTAGTCAAAGTTGAAGATGATCTTCATGTGGCAGTCTCCAACATAAAACCAAGAACAGAGTTGCTTTGTTCAAATAAGCAGAACACCAACCTGATCATTCTGGGGGGTCGCGACTCAAAAAGGTTGAGAACCACTGGCTTAGGCTGACGATGTGCTGAGTAAGCAAGTGTAGATTCAGAGACTTCTTTAGAATGAGGAGCTGCGATGTTTTAACCTCTTCATACTGTAGTCTACCAATCAGGGTGCAGCGCGAGTTTAGATCAGCTCCTGACATTTTTTTTAACCATGTTGATTGATACACGAGAGCCTGATAACCTGCACTTTTCTACCACTGCATCCTATGCCCCTTTCTTCACCTGAAATCCAATCTACAGTAAGAAAACTATGCAGTGACAGCACTTTAGGGAGGGTGGACATCCTGATGTGCAATGGCTAAGGGGATTTAAGAGTTACACATACATGCATTCCAACATATAACGTAGTGACTTGAATTATTCTTATAATGGCAACCTGTTTATAATGAACGGCATTTTTTATTTGCCTACCGTATTTGTTTATTTGTTTGTTATGTCAGCAACCCTTGACAAACATAACCATACTAAATAATAGTACTTTTTACTTTTGATACTTAGGTATTTTAAAAGCAGGTACTTTTGTACTTTGACTGAAAGGTGCAGTATGTAAGTTTGAATTTCTAGCAATAACTTACATTTTGTATGTTTGTTTTACGTTTATTACATACCTCCTGGAGGATATCATTGAAGCAAATGCTCAGAGAGAAGGTGCGCTATATATGAGCACCCTGGGCCCTGTATTTAGCTTTTAAAAAATCTAGGGACGCCCGCCTATCCCCAACCAATCAGGAGAGTTTTTGCAAGGAGTAAGGGCTGTCTGCCTGTCAATCACCTCGCGTGCACACTCCTAAAATCCCTGCTTACAGTGTCACCCTCCAAACAAGCTTGTTGTTTCAATTCACATTGCAGACAAAAGTAGCAGCGGTGTGAACTAGTAGTTGCAAGACGGCTGAAGTCGTTGCATATCATTGCAAAAGACTTGGCTTGTTGAATCGCCAAGACAGTTTTACGTTAGGAAGTATCTGCCAGATTTATATAAAAAAGGCATTATTCGTTTACATGCATATGTTGGATATACTCGGCAACGTATAGTAGCTGTGGTGCCAATCACAGCTAAATAAAAACGATTGTCATGCACTAGCTCATACTAATAGGGGAATCAAATTATGAAATTGTTTTTGTTAACGTTAGCTTACTGTATGCCGTTACTATGGAAACGGTCATTTGTGTCTGTGCTCGTTGCTTTGGTGTGAACCACTCGGTTTTAAACCGTTTACGATCAGACGTTTGGGATTCTTTTTGTTTCTCACTTCGGAATCAGACATCACTTTATGCATTGAGAGAACCAAAAATATGCACAACATACACATGATTCATGAAACACTGCCTTGCTCAGGCTCATGAAGTCAAGTCAGAGCGCGCACGGGTATGTGTGGGATGGGCTATTGAGGGATAGGAGGGACCAACTCAGGAGGTTGGCCTTTTTGAGTGTTGTGATTCAAATTCTTGGCATTTTTTCCCCAATTCTCTAGAACTACATACTGCACCTGTAACTATACATTTAAATAGAAGATTTCTACTTTTAGTGGAGTAACATTTAGCAAAGGCACCTGTACTTTCACTCAAGTACAGGATTTTTATACATCATCAAGCACTGACAGATGGACTATACCTGTTTTGACCCAGTTCTTCTCCGTGATGTTGCAGGGAGCAGGGGACTCCTCAGATTCTGCAGTACTGGAAGGAGGTTCTGCGATGGTTACAGTTGAGATTGCTGTGGTTTTTACCGGCACTGCCAGTGTTATTGTTGGAAGTTCAGTTGTAGTATTAATATTAGTTGTAGTAGTAGTAAGAGCAACAGTAGTACTAATAGTAGTAGGAGCAGTAGTAGTAGTCGTAGTACTAGGCGATGGGGTTGTAGGAAGAGTAGTATGTGGTTGAGTTGTTGTGGTAGTAGATAGCAAAGTTGTTGTGGTAGTAGTAGTTGTAGCAGTAGTAGTAGGCAAACGAGTAGTCATTGTAGAACTTGTTAATGTTGTTGCCACAGGTGCAGTAGTAGTAGTGCTAGCAGTAGCCATTATTATTTGTTTGGCGGTGCTAGTTAGTTGCGTGGTGGTCGTATTGCTAGTACCCATGTCCTTTGGTGTGGTACTAGCACCCCTAGAGATAGCCCATAGTATTGGTTGTGGACTAGTTACAGTCATCGTCAAGGGCGTTGATATGGTTATCGTCGTTAGCTGAAGGCTGGCATTGGTCACAGTGTTTTGGTTAGTATATGGGTGTGATGGTTTATATGTAGTTAAAACAGCAGGTAATGTGTTTGCTGCTGAAGTAGTGGTCAAAAGTGGCGTTGACACCTTTGTCTTTGCAGGGGAAGGTGTGATTAAAGAATAATTTATGTGTGGTATGTAATTGACAGCCCTTGCAGGACTGGTGGTGTTCCATTGATGCATGGAAAAGGGGCTGGCCACATTGGCAGGAAGTGTGACGTCATTATCTCCCAGTGTAGACAAAGAGGATTCTGGAACAGTAGGCAGGTCCCAGGCAGGCAGACTGCTCACTAACTCTGACTCTGTGAACACATGAAAGAAATGTTGAAATATGGACACAAGGCTCTTTTTGCCAAATTAAAAATATCAATAGAAGAAAATATATTGGTTAAAAATCTAAAAATAAAATATTTTATATTTTATCTTCAAAATGGTTACTTTCAGCTTCTAACATTACATATTAACACGCATTGAAAGAGTTAAGAGGATCTATTATTACCTTTATTTAAAGATAACCCACTAATACGCACTGAATAACATACTAAATTGTTTGTTCTCCATCCTGCCGAGAGTATGTCCTACTGGAGAACAAACTGGGAGAATGAACTTCGAACACAGGATTTAAAAACAACTCTGCGCGAAATATATGTGGTGTGTGTTTCTCAACCGCAAAGCACAATGGTGTTCTTTATCTATGCTCCTATTGAAGCTAGCATTGATGAATTCTTCAAATCTGGGACAAATGGGACCTTCCATCCATGCCTTGTTATAGAATACTTGACATTAAAACAGCATCTTGGCAGTGAAAAGAGCTGGGAACCCCAGATCAATTAATTTGCATGCACTGGCGTGAATAGCCAATCAAAATGTCATTATTATCTTATGTAAAGCACTGTCATGGTGTCAATGGCTGAAGAGCAAACCAGAGATGGGCATTATGGAGAGATATGGTGTCTTGTTAAATAGGAACAGAGCAAACATGACAGTTGTCAATAACAGGATGATGATCAGGAGAACAACAAGGAGGATATTGATGACGAGGATGAGGGACAAGGAGGAGGTTGAGGAAGATGAGGAAGGAGATGAGATGGTTGATCATGATGAGAAGGGGGTTGACCAGGATGGTGTTACTGTTGTAAAGGAAGAGGAGCTGGTTGAGGGTGTGGTGTGAAGATGATGATGTTGAGTATGAGAAATAGGAAGAGGATGATTATAAATATTTAAAAGACAAGGAGGAAGAGTAAAAGGTTGATGGTATTAGATTATATGTCTTCTTCTATCTACCTGAGCTGAAGTTGTAGGTGCTGTTGGCTACAGGATGCAGAGAGGCACCGTCTGGCCATGCGGTTTTATTGTCATTGTGACTGGACGAAGATATAGAAGAGGAGGTTTTGGAGGGGGGGGCCAATGAGGAACTGGCTTTGGAAGATGATGGCGAGGCTTTTGTCAAGGATTTTGATTGTACCCCCGTGGAGCGTCCTGAAGCCTGGATCTCTCTATCAGCCATGGTCAGCACTGAGGAGAAGGCTGACTGCTGCCTTGGAGCCTCTAGGGCTGGAGTCAAGGAGGGCAAGGAGGGCAAGGCTGGCAAGGCTTCTCCTTCCTCTACTGACCTCAGCTTTGCCTCTGCTCCTTGCCCAGGCCCAGCCCCGGCTCCAGTCACGGCCTCACTGCTTGGGAGGAAGGAGAGATGGGAGGGAGCTGCTAGGTCCTGAGGCTGGACTGCATGCCCTGCTTGTTCTTCTTCTGGGAAATTAGAGAGGGAGCGAAAGAGTGTGGAAGGAGAAACCAAGAAAGAAATCTTAGAAAGCCAAAAGATAAGTGGTATTCTCCAGATTCATGATTGCCCTCTAAATTAGGGTTGATGTGTTTTGGTGGACCCCTTGGTCACTAATCCATACACACAGGTACCTCCATATAGAAAAGTTGGCGTTATTTAAAATGCCAATACTTTATTTATTCATTCTCAGTGTCAGCAGATAAATGTAGTCGATACGTTTTCTTGCTACTTTGAATCACCTTGTATGTCTCTGCATTAAGACCAAATACTGTTGATGCAATTTTTTTCAAAGTCTCTCAAAGTAATTCCTAGGCGTCATTGTACTCAGATCTGTCTACTTTTAATTGTCTACCAACAAGTTAAGAGATACGGTCGTGGCTAAGTATTAAAAAAAACATTCTCAGTGGTTCAAAAGTGAGATTATGCCATTTCTAACCCCAGTGCCCGTGTGCTGTGATCCACTCGAGCTGGACGGCATTTCCCGCATCATTCAGCCTACTTTATCGAACTTCTTGTTATAGCAATATTAAGAAACATATTGTTCATTAAGTAAATTCCCCTCTCTCAAACATTCTTCAGAGAATACAGCAGCAGGGCACAGTAAATGATGGAGTAGTAAGACAGACAGTAACATGGTTTATTTGTTTTTGGTGTGCTTCAGTGGACTTTTCTTCTTCATAAAAGCACCAGTGTGAACAGGGTTAAGAGGGTGGAGACTGATGGTATAGAGTTTTGCCATTGTCCTAGAAATGTATGAATGTATGTGATGTACTTTAGGGAGTGTTTTCAATTAAATTGCTTTCTACTGACCAGGATGAGAGATTTGAGACCTTGGAACTCTCCATGGTCACTTGAAAGTGTCTAGCCTGGTTTTGGCTTCATTCTCCTTAAGGTGATGAGCCTAACTATATTATCCAACAAATCAAGTTACATAAGGGAGTTCTTAACATTGTCTGTGCCAGAGACCCCCCAAAAAAATTTGGGTTTACCCATGCAAATAACTTATGTCACATCAATAAACTGGCGTTGATGAATATGGAAGCCCATAAGGGACTTTATTCAAATGAAAATGTAAACTTGAAAATGCAAATGCAATTCCACAATAGCATTATCACTTTCCACATTTGTATGTGTTATTTGAGACAAAATGTAAATGAAAATGTAATCATCCAATTTGCATTTGCATTTTCAAAGGCTCCAGTGGGCATTCTGTGTCAATATTAAAATTCTAATGCAAAAGCTGTTTGACATTACATTTTCAAAGTCCTACCCCGCCATACTGCGGACAATATTCAAATCTTAATTCAAACTTGAAAATTAAAATGCAATATAAAAATTGTATCCTCATTTTCCATTCGTACAAGCATTATTTATGTCACAATTAAAATTAAAATACAGTTGTCAAACAACTTGAAAATGAAATGGAAATCATCCCCTTGATGAGAGGATTGACAGATTGCATTTGAATTTTCATGTTCTGTCCCAAAGAGAGCGTGGTGACTTGAAAATGCAAATGGATTAGACTCCTAGCGCTGATTCTCACATTGCATTTGAATTTTGTCCACTGCACAGCGTAGTACTGAAGATGAAGTCTTTGAAAATGCAATGGCAAATGCGATTTCCTTTTAATTTTCATATTGTTTGACAACTGTATTTAAATTTTAATTGTGACATAAATAATGCTTGCACAAATGGACAATGAGAATACATTTTTAATATTGCATTTTAATTTTCAAGTTTGAATTGACTGGCACCCATTAGAAATTATGAAGTCCATCACTCTGTTTTTTTCAAAAACTGGTGGTCTATCCAAAGTGTTTAAGTCCAACACCATAAATTAAAATCACATCAAAATGTCAGGATATCATCTTCAGCCTCTCAACATTAACCTTTCAGAATATCTTGTTAATATCACCAAAACTGAGTCCACAGCACATCAAAATGTATTACTGTAAACATTACTGTTCATTCACTTTGTCATATCTCACTGGTTCATTAAACAATGCGCGGTCCAAAAATAAATCAAAATCCAAAGACTGACATCATGACGCATTTAAAATTTCAGAGCTCCTTCTTGAAAACTGAATTTTTTATAAATATCCGAGTTTAGTAGCTTTTTGGTTGGATTTGACACTTTGACACTTCACAACCCCTCTAAGACCGTAAAACCAAATTAGACCAAAATCACTGTATATCATCCTCATATGGTCTACGTTCAATGCAAGACCAAGCTTGTTGATACATTAATAATTGAGCTCACATTGCATCAAAATGCATTATTGTAAACAGTACTGTACATTTCTATTTTTAACTGATTCAATATTTGACCAATTTCAATCATACCTTTTGAAAATATTTGTCTTATTATTCCCATTCCGAATTAAAGATTTTTAAATTGTACCTTAAAAACTGTATTTTTTGTAAATGTTAAAAGTTTCAATTATAATTTATTGGAACATCTTATAGACAGTGGGGGGGCGTGTTTCTTTGGATGGTTGCACACACATACTTTTGGTGTGTGGTGGTGATTTTTGGGTTTCAAAATGAACTGTTTTAAACAAACATTTAAAACAACATGACAAGAAACCTATTAAGACACAGTACATGAACAGTCTAATTTTGCTATCTAAAATAAACCATAAAGCATATCAACATTTGTTACTTCAGGGATGCCAACTTGTCAGAAAGCCTCGCATGAGTTAGTCATTTATTTGTCTTTGTACTTGAAGAAACATGACTATTTACAACTATTTCCCCAGTTTCATAACTTCTCATCACGGTTGCAAACTTGTCAGAAAGCCTGTGCATGTGAGATGAGCACAGTTGCGCGCTCAAAACAAGCGCGGTGGCATTTTATTTTGGAGCTCGGGATCGTCATCGCACGCGGCAGACATTTATTCGCCTTTTTACTTTAAGAAACATTGGTATTTACAACCATTTCCCCAGTTTCATAACTTCTAATCCTTACACCAACCATTAAGAAAATCAACATAGCGCCGGGTGTAACTCCCAGAATGCCTGGCGAGTAACTCTGTGCATTGTAGGTTCTTAATGTTTCCTTGTTATCATGTTTTTATTATGTTTATATAAAGATTTATGAAGTGTTGTAAACGCAGATATCGGTTTGTACTTTTGTTAGATGTGACACCGTAACTGTGTGTGGTGTGTCTGTGAATAAGGTTAGATCATGTCCTATACATTTGTCACTATCAGATTTTTTTTTGCAAGTGCCAGTGATGCATATAATTCGGCAACAGATTTTTATAAGGAATTATACACAAGAAAAGGGATTTTTGACGATACCTTAAATTAAGTTTTAGAGTTTTTAGACAGGTAAGTGGAGGAAAGTGTGCTTTTAACCCAGGATTTTACCATTTTAGAATTAGATAAAGGTGTACGGAATTTTAAGAAGGGGAGGTCCTCGGGACAGGATGGACTTCCCCGGGAATTTTATCTGACCTTTTGGGACATTTTAGCACGTGACCTACTGACTGTTTTTAATTAACTCGAAAGACTGGATAGACTGCCTGATAGTTTTAGAGTAGGGATAGTGACTCTGTTACACAAGAAGGACTACAAGACGGACTTGAGAAACTGGAGACCTATCACCCTTCTAAACTTTGACTGCAAACTTTTTAGTAAGGTTTTAGCAAATCGTATGGCTTTGTTTTTAGGGGAGGTGAATGGGGTCATTATTGTAGCAAAACGAAATGCAAATGTGAGTGGGGAGTTGTGTATCAGTATCTCAATCCGTGCGTGCGTAATCAGATTGACAAATGTGTACTGAGACTTGTGAATGTGTATAGGGATCTGCAAATGTGTATTCTGAATCCGTCCGTGCGTAATCAGGTTTGTAAGTGTGTATAAAAAATGTCCGTCTGTATTCAGATTTGTATGTGTATTGAGAGTTGTGTATGTGTAAACAAATCTGTGAATGCGTGCATAGATCTGTAAATGTGTGGACAAATCTGGAAATACGTATGGGAATATTAATGGATAAAAGTCTAAGTATTTTTGCGGCAAGAGCTGAAAATACAGACAAGCATAAGTTACAACTCATGCAGGCCTCTCAATTGGATGTGTTTTTACATGTGACTTTTGCTACACTTCTGCCGTGACAGAGATTCGTCCGTGTGGCAATTCGTCTTTGTGTCGAGGTTTGTAGGTGTGTCTCAGTAGAAATACCTATGACTCCCAAGGTGCACTTCGATATGCAACATCCAATCAACTGTTTAAAATCATGCCGCTTTGTCATCTTCTTCCTCTACCTCTTGCTCTCACTGCCTCCATGTGTGCAAAGTTCTCACAAAAGAGGAGAGCTTGGACTTCCGAGTGGCGCTACAACAAGATGGACGTATAGTGGTGAGCTCCTCAGAGTCGGTTTTGAAAAGTACCTTCTATCAATGTAAAATAACATTAAAACCAGTTTAACTTAAGAATGAAAGGAGGGAAGTCACTAAGGGGTCAAAAGACTGACAAGAAAATGAATAAAACACAAGAAAACCCGGATGTGGCCGGGAATGCTGAACAAAAAGAAAAAGGCGACAATGAAGAAACAATGGCAGGAGAAACTAACGCAACTGCTAGCCATAACGCAATGCTAGAGGGCCTGAGCTTACCTGAGGTCAATTTGCGGCACTAGGGCTCAGATTGGTGTTCAATTACATTATGTTGTTCAAAAATGAATACAAACTAGTTTTCTGTCCATTATTCTAGGTTCAAAAACTGCATATTTTGATCAGTTTTGCAATGTTTTTCATGTTCTGCAAATAAATGCTCTAAATCACAATTTTTTGGGACTTTGGGAGAAATGTTGTCAGTAGGGTAAATCTAAAATGTAAAGTTTACTCAAACACATACCTATGAATAGTAAAATATGAGAAAATTATAATTTTGCAGCAATCTCTTAATTTCTTTGGGATCTCTTTTTGCCAGCCCAAACCAGTGAACATGGCACTGCCAAGCATCGAATAAACACAGACTCCCCAAATCTGAATGCTGAGCTTCACACAGTTTATGATTACAGCGATTAGTAAACCTTTCTTGTTGGCAGAAAAGGGATAAATGAAAACTGCTCTGCACCAATCATATCAAGATGATTCTGTAATCATTCTGGACTAATGCTGGTACAAGAAACCCAAATAGGAGGGGAGAGAGAATAATAAAACAGAGCTCTTTTAATTGTGCTGGAGTCTAACAAAGAGAAGAAAATCCTTATTCTAAACACCAAGCTGTGGAATATACATAAAGAGGAAAGGCACGTAAATCATGATGTGCAAAAACACATGCTGTCCTCAGTATCGTCCATCCAGATCAAAGCAACAATAATATTCATCATCATCATCATCATCATCTTCATCCGCTTTGTCCGGGGTAGGGTCGCGGAGGTAGCAGTTCCAGCAGGGCATCCCAATCCCTATCCCTAAGGTAGATGCCAGCCACCCTCCGGAGGAAACTCATTTCCTCCGCTTGTATCCGCGATCTCGTTCTTTCGGTCATGACCCACCCTCCATGACCATAGGTGAGAGCCGGAACGAAGATAGACCGGTAGATTGAGAGCTTTGCCTTCTGGCTCAGCTCTCTCTTCATCACAACGGTGCGATAAAGCGACTGCAATATCGCACCCGCTGCTCCAATTCTCCGGCCCATCTCTCGTTCCATTTTCCCCTCACTCGAGAACAAGACCCCGAGATACTTGAACTCCTTCACTTGGGGTAAAGACTCATTCCCTACTTGGAGTAGACAATCCATCGGTTTCCTGCTGAGAACCATGGCCTCAGATTTGGAGGTGCTGATCCTCATCCCAGCCGCTTCACACTCGGCTGCGAACCGATCCAATGAGTGCTGCAGGTCGCAGACCGATGATGCCATCAGGACCACATCATCTGCAAAAAGCAGTGATGCAATCCTCTGCCCACCAACCCGCAGCCCCCTCCCCCGCGGCTACGCCGTGAGATCCTGTCCATGAATATCACAAACAGGATAGGTGACAAAGCGCAGCCTTGGAGGAGGCCAACCCTCACCGGAAACGAGTCCGACTTACTGCCGAAGACCCGGACACAGCTCTCGCTTTGGGAGTACAGAGATTGGATGGCCCTGAGTAGAGACCCCCTCACCCCATACTCTCGCAGCACCTCCCACAGTATCTCCCGGGGAACCCGATCAAACGCCTTCTCCAAATCCACAAAACACGTGTAGACCGGATTGGCACACTCCCAAGCCCCCTCAAAGATCCTCGCGAGGGTAAAAAGCTGGTTCGTTGTTCCACGACCAGGCCGGAAACCGCATTGTTCCTCCTCAATCCGAGGTTCGACTATTGGTCGAACCCTCCTTTCCAGCACCCTGGAGTATACTTTCCCGGGGAGGCTGAATAATGTGATGCCTCTGTAGTTGGCACACACTCTCCGGTCCCCCTTTTTGAACAGGAGAACCACCACCCCAGTCTGCCACTCCTTAGGTACTGTCCCCGACTTCCACGCAATGTTGATAAGACGTGTCATCCATGACAGTCCCTCAACATCCAGAGCCTTCAGCATTTCTGGGCGGATCTCATCAACCCCTGGGGCTTTGCCACTGTGGAGTTGTTTGACTACCTCAGTGACCTCCGCCAGGGAGATTGATGCTGATCCCCCATCATCCTCCAGCTCTGTCTCTACTATAGAGGGTGGGTTTGTCGGGTTCAGGAGTTCCTCAAAGTGTTCCTTCCACCTCCCAATCACCTTGTAAGTTGAGGTCAACAGCGTCCCATCCTTACTGTATACAGCTTGGATGGTTCCCTGCTTTCCCCTCCTGAGGTGTCGGATGGTCTTACAGAACCGCTTTGGTGCCAACCGAAAGTCCTTCTCCATGGTTTCTTCCAACTCCTCCCACACCCGCTGCTTTGCCTCTGCCACGGCCGAGGCTGCAGTCCTTCACAACAATAATATTATTTTAGTATATCTTGCTTTGGCTGGTTTCTAGTAGGGCTGTCAAATAATTTAAATGTTTCATTGCATGGGTAGATTTTTTTTATCTGTTAAAAATGTAACGTAAAGGGAAATTGTAATACTCTTATTAACATGCGAGTGGACAAATATGCTTGCTTTATTCAAATGTATTTATCACAGGAAATCTATTAACAGCAGTAACTCTAGGCTACGTAATCATGCGACGGTAGTTTTTGTGGGTCGTTCGTGGAGAAACTACAATGTCCCGAAGATGAACTACGCCTACAAAAAGCGCATCTTAAATACTTCGCCCTGTGCATTGTTACGGTGTTGTTTCATAGCCTACATAAGCGTGGGCAAGCTGGAGAAAAATATTACTTCATTACCAAGGTTGAAATAGAAATTAGAATAGGAATATAGGCTACTTGTCACAAAAGGGAAACGAAATAGATGTCACATTGAGAATGATTGCTCACGTCCTCATCCCCGTCAACTCATATTTATCGCCATGAATCACAATTAATATGATTGTAATAAAAAGCCTAATTGTTAAATGTATGCAAGTTATGCTAACATGTTAGGTATACAAATCTACTACGATACATAGTATAATCTTTCGTTGCAAATATGTTGACTGTTGAAAACATAAGCATATTACAAGTTAGGGCATAAGATGTAAAATGCTTAATAAACAACTAGGCTATGATCTGCATCCCTTGTCGGTCACGTCGATCGTTTTGTGAACGGTTGAATGTGTATTGCTTTAAATGTTGCTGCCACAAGGAATTGTGGGGCAGCATTTTTGTCTTTCCTTTCGTAAAGGACAGGCCAGTGTATCCTATGCTAAAGTACACAAGTTAGGAAGCATTGAAGCACCTTTCCTTAGCACTTAGAGAATTAAACAGCACTCATCATGGCTGCCACTTAGATACTTCTGAGTCATTTCACCCGTCCTAAGCAAAAAAAAAGAATTTGAACGTAGCCCAGGATTTAATATTACGTGACCTGGGCTACAGTTGAATTCTCTTTTTCGGTTAAGTTACGGCCTGGCTCTCAGGGCCATAACAAATATGGACACACACAGTAAATGTTTGACAAATGTAATACTGTAAAGTTTAAGTGTAAACAATATTGTACATTCACTTTGTCATTTCTCACAAGTTCATTACACAAACTGCATTTCAAAAATGTATACAAATTCCAAGACTAATGCCGTGAAATATGCACAATATCAGAACTCTATCTTAAAAACTGAATTTTTAATAAATATCTGAGTTTAGTCGTTTTTTGGTTAGATTTGACACTTAAGACACTATTTGAAACAACTCCTCTGAGACTGTAAGATGAAATTACCTTACCCCAACATCTCTGTATATCATCTTCAGATGGTCTAGTTTCAAGACAATACCAAACTTGTCGATACATTAGAAACGGAGCTCACAGTACATCAAAATGTATTACTGTAAACATTACTGTGCATTTCTATTTTTAACTGCTTCAATATTTGACCAATGTATCATATACAGTATTTGTCTGTTCACATCACAATTAAAAGGTAAAAAAAATGTACCTTTAAAACTGAATTTTTTATAAACAGCCGAGTTTAGTCGTTTATTGGTTGGACTTTATAGTTTGACACTTAAAATTTTAACTAACTTCACCGAGACCGTATTACCAAATTGCCCCAAAATTGCTGTATATCATCCTAAAATGGTCTACTTTCAACACAAAACCAAGCTTGTTGATACATTCATAATTGAGCTCACACTGCACCAAAATGCATTGCTGTAAACACTATTGTACATTCACTTAGTCATATCTCACTGGTTCATTAAACAATCCGCATTCAAAACATGTATATAAATTCCAACACTGATGCAATGAAGTTTGTAAAATCTCAGAAATCTACCTTAAAAACTGAATTTTTATAAATATCTGAGTTTTCACATTTTTTGGTTGAACTTCAAACTTTGACAAGGTACCACCAGCTATACCAGCTACCACCAGCTACCAGCAAGACCAGTCACCACTACGACCAGTCACCACCAGCTAGATCAGCTAAACCAGCTACCACCAGGAAGACCAGCAACCAGCTACAACCGGTCTACACCAGCAAAAACAGCTCGACCAACAAAACCAGCTTTACTAGCTACCACCATCTAGACCAGATACCACCAGCAACCAGCTAGAACAGCTATACCAGCTACCGCCAGCAAGACCAGCTACTAGCTATGACCGGTCACCTTCAAAGACTAGCTAAACCAGCAAAACCAGCTATACCAGGTACCACCAACTAGACCAGCAACCACCAGCAAGACCAGCTACGACATGTCACCACCAGCTAGACCAGCTAAACCAGCTAGATCAGCTACCAACAGCTACCACCAGCTACAATCAATCACCTCATGCTAGACCAGCTAGATCAGCTGGACCAGTTACCACCAGTTACCACCATCTAGACCAGCTACCACCAGCTAGACCAGCTAACACCAGCAAGACCAGCTACAACAAGTCACCACCAGCTAGCCCAGCTACCACCAGCTAGACCAGCTACCACCATCTAGACCAACTAACACCAACTAGACCAGTTACCACCAGCTACCACCAGCTAGACCAGCTAACACCAGCTAGCCCAGCTACCACCAGCTAGACCAGCTACCACCATCTAGACCAACTAACACCAACTAGACCAGTTACCACTAGCTAACACCAGCTAGACCAGCTACCACCAGCAAGACCAAGCTACAAGACCAGCTACCACCAGTTACCACCAGCAAGAATAGCAAGACCAGCTACCACCAGCTAAACAAGCTACCACCAGCTAGACCAGCTACCACCAGCTAGACCAGTTACCACCAGCTATCACCAGCTAGACCAGTTACTACCAGCAAGACCAGCTACCACCAACTATACCAGCTAAACCAGCTATAATAGCTACCACCAGTTAGACCAGTGTTATTCGCCTGTAGCCTGAACGGCCACCGTTCACAGCTGCTTGCAGCTACCATATTTATTTGTATTATTATTAGACTACAAATTTAGGTAAGGCTTAGACATTACAAACACCTGTGCATATAGGCAGAGAAGTGGTCCTCTCTGATAACTTTGTTCATGTCAAGGTCTCTGACTAACTTAGTATTCGCTAAAAAAGCTGGCTCGTAACAAACATTACTTGGTGTTTTGTAGTGCATCTACCAATGTTTTCCATTAACAACTCTGTACAGAAACAGCAGACATTGTTGAAGAAATGCCAGTAAAAGTCAGTGGCCTATTTAAAGAAGTGGAACCTTTGATCTGGTATTTGCTCCTTGTAATAAGCATCTTCCTCTGAAGCAGAAAGAAGCCTTCCGAGACAGAAGTTGACTCTTTGCCAGATCCGTAAGGATCAGCTAGACCAGCCGTAAGGATCTGGCCACAACCCGCCAGATTCGCATAGCAGTCACACCTGCTGTGCGCCTTCACCGAATGTGTCTAATTGACAATCGTGATGATAAACTGAACCGGACACGGGCCAGATGTGTTTAACATTTGCTCCAAATTGGTAAAACCAGTATATTTTCGCACAATGGGCCAAATCGGGTGTGACGGCCTGTATTTAAGTAAACTGGGTGCAGATAAGATATAAAACATAAAAAATAACCACTGGATCAAACACTATTGCGCAACTTGTGAAACTAGCACTTGGGTTTGTAGTCCAATAGGCAATTACTACATCACAACTAATTTGCATTATGCCGCAGGTGGCACTTGGAGGTAATATTTCTGCAACTGTGACTTCGAACCTTTCCAGAATTATACCCTCCTTCAAATGTTGTCAGACTTACATCTAAGATTCACTTTTACTAGAGGGATCATGGAGTTGTGTCAAGCGGTGAGACCAGACCATCTTGTGTGAGGCACAGTGGTGGTCACCGTTCAACCGCATGGACTATTAATGCTGACGTGGTAAGTCAACATTGAAAAACGGTTTTTGCATTGTTTGTAGTACAAACAGCCCAGTGCTGATTAGATCAAAACTAATGGGTAACTAATAGTTAACTTTGTTTAGAATATGGTCCCTTTCTTTTACTGATACTATCCATTTGCTTACTTGTAGTTAGAACTGTTGTTGCTGTCTGTCTGTTATAATATTTCTGTCTAATTGTTTATTTTTGTCATGTTATCTATGTTGATGCTGATAAGCGACTTTGGGTGTTAGAAAAGCGCTATATAAATAAAATGAATTATTATAATTTTATTATTATTATCCCTTGTTATAAGGTAGAAATGAGGAACTCTGTAAAACAGTGTAAACAGGAATTGCACAGTGTAAACATGACTTGCACTTTCCAGCTTCGACTTTCCCTTTTGTTTGTATAGTAATTAAAAGAAGAGGACTAATACATTTTAAACGGAAGTAAACAATTTAATGAAATGTTATGTATTTTGCCCCCGATGATTGAATTAGACTACGCACATTTAATCTTGTTTGGATTCCTTTCAAGTTTGGTGAAAGAATAAGTAATAATCAATGATCATGTATCAGGAAATTGAATCAGAAAACACTACTTTAGAGCTGGTAGAACAAAACCAACAAAAATTCAGTCTTAAGGAAGTGGGAACATTGTCATCTGTCATGCATCTCTAAAGCCTAGCAATGTTGACATGCCAGTATTTTAGGCAAAAAAAAACTCTTAGCAAAAAGAGAAAGACAGAGAAAGGATGATGCCATGTAAATTCTCAATTTGAGTATACATATTTATTTTATTACTTTATTGTTTTTCAGAAGTAAAATATCGTTGTGATAATCGTGAGAACAATTTAGTCAATATCGTGCAGCCCTACGTGGTTTACAAACCCGTCCCTTTCAATTGCTGCTTTCTGATTGATCCATCGAAAAATCCTGTCAGCCAGCCGTTTTTAAGAGCTCAGATTAGCGCGGCATATTTCAACAAAGTGTGACAAAGTCTCCTTAGTCTATGATGAATGGAACAGGATAGGAACACTGATCCAGCCACACATGTGCAGCTATAATGCACCAGCTCAACAGTGTTTTGGTCCTTCAGCATCACCTATAAGAAAAGAAAGTTATACAAAATAATTATTTTCTGTTCTGTTTGTATTAATGATCATTATGCTATTTGAAGGAGTAAATAAGAAGGCATATCTTCATCTATAGATCCGTTTTTATAATAATAATAATAATAATAATAGTTTTTAGTGCTTTTCTAGATACTTAAAGCGCTTTACACAAATTGGTCGCCAATTAATACCACAGAACGAACAACAAATGGACTGACAGCTGTCAAACACAACACTCAGAGTGATACGACAGCCAATTTGTGCCAGACTTGCTCACCCAACATATTACGACAGACTTGCTCACACACATAGGACACACAGACCGACTCCAGTTGAATTGGCAGTGACTGGTCAGGGCACTGGTAGGAGGATGCGGCATGTTTATTGATGGTGGGAGAAAACCGGAGTACCCGGAGAAAACCCACACAAACACGGGGAGAACATGCAAACTCCACACTGAAAGGCCCTTGGCTTAGGTGGTTGATTGAACCCAGGACCTTCTTGCTGTGAGGCAACAGTGCTAATCACTGAGCCACCGTGCTGCCCAAATTATAATAGTGACATTATACTTCAAACCTGTTATACAGAGTATTGCAGACTAATATAAATTAATATATGTTTATACTATATGAATGAAGAACAAGAGCTCAAACAACAGAACTGGGACAAAAATAAACAATAGGGACCTCTGTGCATGCAAAAACAAAACAAAAAGTAAGCCAGTTTCTGGGGACTTTGTGCTCTTTTAATTAAATTAAGGTTTAGCTCTAACATTTCTGATATTAACAAACGGTAACAAGCACAGAACTAATTTTAAAGAAAGCTGCCATCTTCATCCTACACTCAGACTATGGTGGGGCTTCTCTGACTTCTTCATGGACCTGTAGCATAATGATCTCACACACACTACACCTGTGTCTCAGTCATTCTTGGATAGTGAGAAAAAAATTAAGTCGGGTCATCATAAATACACATACTGTCTGCCATCTGTCTATTACTGTAGCCAAACTCGGTGAAGAAAAACAATACGTTCACAGACATCGAGCTAGGCTATAAACTAGGCTAGTCTAGCCTATAGGTTTAATTACTCATCTTCGTTATTGTAGAAGTAACTTGAAATGAACCACTTACAATCTGTCTTCCATTTGCTGGTGGGTGCAGGTGAAAGTGTGTCAACATTTCTGTAAACAACGTTGATATTCATCCGTGGCAATTCTTGTAGGCATCTTGAAAAAATAAGCCATGATGGCATGCAGGTTAGCACATGTACCGCAACAAACCGGAAACTGGTGTGACCGCCTCGGTAGAAACCAGAGATCAACGGACCACAGATTGTGATTTTATAAAACTTAAAAGTTACGTTGCAAATTACACTAAGAATGTTCAAACATGAATAGCAATTTAAAACAAACAAGTCCAATATGAATGCCAATTAGAGCTAGCCAACAACATCCCTGCAAGATAACCCTGAACAATTGTTTTTGTAATGTAGCCGATAACTACATCGCTAAAGTTAAGTAGGCCAAGCTAATAACATCAGAAAGTTATGGTTAGTACAGGGTTGATAGAATCTTCATTAATACCGGACCAGAGAAGACGTATGCTAGGCCTGGGAAATTATTTTTCATTGAGGGTCACTTTACAAAATATTTTTGCCATCGCGGGCCAGAGTCATATTACACGATTATACATCATGCATATGACTGTGTTGACAGATTTATCTGCTGTAAATCACGTCCAGATATGCTACTTATTTTACTTTTTGTAATGTTGTTTATCCACAGAAATAAACCACATCCATGTTCTCCTTTTGGTAGGTATTTTAAATTATTAAACCTTCAATGAACTGCACTGAGGGAAAATAACACATTTAGGACCATGGACAAGAACTCTTGTTAAAGGTGCAGTATGTAAGTTTCAATTTCTAGCAATAAATTACATTTTTTATGTTTTTTATGTTTATTACATACCTCCTGGAGGATATCATTAAACCAAACGATCAGAGAGAAGGTGCGCTATATATGAGCGCCCTGGGCCCTGTATTGAGCTTTTAAAAAATCTAGGGACACCCGACTACCCCCAACCAATCAGGGGAGTTTTTTGCAAGGAGTAAGGGTTACCTGCTTGTCAATCACCTCACGTGCACACTCCTAGGTAAAATACAGGTCTGCTTACAGTGTCACCCTCCAAACAAGCTTGTTGTTACAATTCGCGTCACAGACAAAAGTAGCAGCGGTGTGAACTAGTTGCAAGGCAGCTGAATGTCGTAGCACAAAACTTTGCTAGTCAAATCGCCATGTGCAGTTTTAGAACGTTAGGAAGTATCGCGCCAGATTTGTCAAAAAGGCATTATTCGTTTACATGCATCAGTGGCTATGGTGCCAATCGCAGCTAAATAAAAACGATTGTCATGCACTTACTCATACTTACAGGGGAATACAATTATGAAATTGTTTTCGTTAGCATTAGCGAACTGTATGTCGTTACTATGGAAACGGTGATTTGTGTCACTGCTCATTGCTTTGGTGTGCCACTCAGCTTTAGAGCGTTTACGATCAGACGTTTGGGATTCTTTTGTTTCTCACCGCGGAATCAGACATCGCTTTGTGCATTGTCGAGAACCAAAAACATGCACAACACAAGTCAGAGCGCGCCCTAGCATGTGTGGGATGGGGCTTTGAGAGGGATAGGAGGGACCAAAGACTCAGGAGGTTGGCTTTTTTGAGTGTTGTGATTCAAATTCTTGCTATTTTTTCCCCAATTCTCTAGAACCACATACTGCACCTTTAACAGGTGTGCACAAACTTCACTAAAACAGAGAGAGGATAGCTCAATATTTTAACTATTCAGTATGAAGAGTGAAGTCTATGGTCATTGACTGAAGCAGTGAAGTCAGGTATGGTTTCTGATGTTGCTATGCGGGGTTAATAGTATACAAGAGATCAGTATGTTTTGTAAACAAACACCAGCAACACTTCTGGGTGGCGGAAGTAACCGAGATTTGAGTGCGATAAGATGCCCAAGACTTGTTGTGTTTGAGGATGTACTAAAATATCGGAGTAAATAGGGTTAGGTTTTTAGCGATTCCCTGCTGAAAAGAAAAAAACTAAAAACGAACGTATGGATTAAACAGCTAAAGTGAGAGGCTGACCTGGCCTGGACAAACCGTTTTTTGTTTTTTTGTTTAGCGAACCGTGACTCATAAACCTTGGCCCGCTTACCCTCCCGTCCCTCGGCGTGGTAGAAAAAACAAATGGTCAGTCTAGCTACCTGTGACATTTCCTATATATTACTGCAAAAGTTAGCAGGCTAACAATGCCAATGCAACGAGAAAGCAGCAAGCAGTTCGGATAGAGGGAGACTTATCACCAAAACTAACAGCTAATTTCTTCACAAAAACTGACATCCCTCCTACCACACAAAAAAAACAAAATGTCATGCAAGCCTCCATCATGACCGCGACCCCTACTAAACATATAGCCAGGCTATCTGCACATTCAAACCTTAAGTTAAAACAGTGGCCAGATCAGAAACAGTTGGCATGGCAGCCTATTATATTTGAAATAACTTACTCTGGTGATCGTACTTGAAAACAAGTCCATCCAACTTCTCATTAAATTCAATCTGGAGAATGGCATGTATAACTGTGTCCATGCAACGTAACTCACTTTCATGATAAACTAACAAGTTAGATAACCTAGCTAGCTAGTTTATCGGCAGTTTTAATTCTGTTAGCTGTTTTCATCTTTAGTTTGTGCCGACAGTGTGTCGTTCATTAACGATAAATCTTTAAAATGACTCGGGACTAACTGGTTGTCTCAGAGAACGATTCGTTAATTTTGGTCGCACATGCGCAACAACAGTTGTGTTCGAGTCATTTGTTCATTTTGTTCAGTTAGTATAGGAAACAGAAATGAATAGTTCACTCCTCAACTGGGTCTTCGGGTCTGAGTCGTTTGTTAAATTTTCAGGTGACAGCCCCACAGGCTCAGTATAAGAAAGAGAAAAGAGTAGTTCACTCCTTGAATGGGTCTTCGGCAGTGGCGCCTCGCCAGTAGAGGGCGATAGGGCACAGCCAGGCTCTCCCAGGTTTTTTTGAATAAACAGTAATTACTTATTTTAAGCATGTGTGTTTAAAATGCACTAAAACGTGTAATATATAAAATATAAATCATTATATTTGGGGTAAAATTGGTTAAGCTAGAGCTTCTGGGGCAGTAGAAAAACAGCACATTCAGTGCAGCAACACCAGCCAATAGCTGACCAAAGAAGTGCACATATCAACAGTGGCAACATAAATTTAGCCAATCAGCGTCCTCGAATCTGCTGCCAGTAAGGCTGTAAGTTTACTGCCCTAAGCTGAGTCCGCCTGTGGTAGAGAAAGTTGGTTTTGTGATCTGCCATAGGATCCAGAGAAGAAGACCATGACGAACGAGATGCAAGACCCAGGATGTTAGGAGCCTGCTAACTCGATGTTATTGCTTCATCAAAACCCTTTGGAAAGGAGAACTTTGGTGGAGAAAATAAGAGTGAAAGAGCTTGAACCAGATCAACCAAATATTAAAATAGGCTAGCCAAAACAGTAAAGAAAAGAACAGGTGAGGCTTAAGTTCTCACATAGTTGGTACAAGAAGGTGGCTTGGCTAGCGGGATGCAGTCATGCAAATGCCGTTTTTTGCTTCCCATGCCTGCTTTTTCGAACAGCTGGGATGGATACAAGGTGGACTGTGTCAGGAGTAAGGGACATGAAACACCTTTCTGAAATAATTAAGAAACATGAGTGTTCGAGGACACACATGGAGAATACTGTCAAGCTAGCCATGCTCGGCACTCGGCAGAGGATTGGGGTGAGGAAAAAATGGAATAGGTCGATAAGAGTGGTAACTTGAGCTCAGCTCCTTTTTTGTAATAATGTTATAATCCCTATACAAGTCTGATCAACTATGTAAAGTGCCCTATGAATGTACATGGTTAACATTGTAGGCCGATCATACAATTGTTAACATATTTACTTGTTTTGTTAAATGTATGTAAGCTAATTAACCACAATCTAGAATGTTCGCTAACAAGAGCAAAATGGTTCAGTTGGGACGGTTCCTATTTGACGCTACCCTTTTATTGATAAATGTGGCGAAGACGGAGCTGGAGTGTCGAATACCATGTCTTATCCTTGACCATCTGTATGTTTAAATCTTTGCCCGACGATAATGCAATAAACTGTATGCACCCGACGTTTTGTGAGAATCTTAAATGGAAGTTGACACCCCTCTACTTTGAAGATGATCAAGACCTAAAATAGAGGTTTGCCACTCAGAATGACAGAATGGCCAAATTCCTTTACAAATAAGATGACAGACACAAAGTTCCCCTGACCCCATTTGTTTTTGTAGTTGACTTTAGTAAGATTTTATTGTGCAAGAATGCCTCATATGTTTAATATTGGCATTTAATAAATACTTACTATTTAGCCGAACACTGGTGTCCTGTTTAATTGTATTTGTGAAGCTGACTAAATATGGTACGAACTACAACTAAATCGCACAATATTGCAGTATAAGCTGTCTAATAAACTGGTTGTTTTGTTTTGTTTGATTTGACTGTAAACTGGGTCTTCGGGTCTGAGTGAGTAATTCGTTCAAAAGACTAGTTCACCCCTCGAATGGGTCTGAGTGAGTAATTCGTTAAAAAGAGTAGTTCACCCCTCGAATGGGTCTTCGGGTCTAAGTGAGTAGTTCGTGCAAAAGAGTAGTTCACCCCTCGAATGGATCTTCTGGTCTAAGTCTTTCGTTCATTAATCACGTGATAGCTGCATAGGCTAGGCACGAGAGACCAGAAAACATAAATTAGCAGTTCACCCTTAGGGACTGAGTCTTTCGTTCACTTGTAACGTGACTGCTTCATGCTTAAGTTTTGACAACGTTCATAAGTGATTGTTATTGATTTTTGGATTATTACACGTCAGTTCGCATTAAATATGATTTTTTCATGTTTTGTTGCCTCACAACCTGGAATTAGAACGAATTGTTTGAAGGTTTGCATCATTTTATCCACAGAACATGCCTACAACTTTGAAGATGTGATTTTTTTTTTATTGTGAAGCAAACAACAAATAGGACAAAATAACAGAAAACTTCAGCATGCATAACTATTCACCCCCCTAAAGTCAGTACTTTGTAGAGCCACCTTTTACGGCAATTACAGCTCCAAGTCGCTTTGGATAAGTCTCTATGAGCTTGCCACATCTTGCCACTGGGATTTTTGGCCATTCCTCAAGGCAAAACTGCTCCAGCTCTTTCATGTTGGATGGTTTCCGCTTGTGAACAGCAATCTTCAAGACTGACCACAGATTCTCAATTGGATTGAGATCTGGGCTTTGAGTAGGCCATTCCAACACATTTAAATGTGTCCCCTTAAACCACTCGAGTGTCGCTTTAGCAGTATGCTTCGGGTCATTGTCCTGCTGGAAGGTGAACCTCCGTCCCAGTCTCAAATCACAGGCAGACTGAAACAGGTTTTGCTCAAGAATATCCCTGTATTTAGCACCATCCATCTTTCCCTCGACTCGAATCAGTTTCCCAGTCCCTGCTGCTGAAAAACATCCCCACAGCATGATGCTGCCACCACCATGTTTCACTGTGGGGATGGTATTCTTGGGGTGATGGGATGTGTTGGGTTTGCCAGACATAGCGTTTTCCTTGGTGGCCGAAAAGTTCAATTTTAGTCTCATCTGACCAGAGCACCTTCCTCCATACATTTGGGGAGTCGCCCACATGCCTTTTGGCAAACTCAAAACGTGCCATCTTATTTTTAACACTAAGTAATGGCTTTTTTCGGGCCACTCTTCCATAAAGCCCAGCTCTATGGAGTGTACGGCCTATTGTGGTCCCATGCGCAGATACACCAGTCTCTGCTGTGGAACTCTGCAGCTCCTTTAGGGTTACCTTTGGTCTCTGTGCTGCCTCTCTGATTAATGCCCTCCTTGCCCAGTCTGAGCTTTGGTGTGCGGCCCTCTCTTGGCAGGTTTGTTGTGGTACCATGTTCTTTCCATTTGAAGATGATGGATTTGATGGTGCTCCAGGGGATCATCAAAGATGTGGATATTTTTTTATAACCCAACCCTGACTAGTACTTCTCAACAACTTTGTCCCTGACTTGTTTGGAGAGCTCCTTGGTCTTCATGGTGTGATGCCTCTTGCTTAGTGGTGTTGCAGCCTCTGGGACCTTTCAGAAAAGGTGTGTTTATACTGACAGATCATGTGACACTTAGATTACACACAGGTGGACTTCATTTCACTAATTATGTTACTTCTGAAGGTAATTGGTTGCACCAGAACTTTTGAGGGGCTTCATAGCAAAGGGGGTGAATACATATGCACATGCCAATTTCCAGATTTTTATTTTTAAAAATAATGTTTCATATATATTTTTTTCTCATTTCACTTCACCAACTTAGACTATTTTGTGCAGATCCATCACATAAAATTCAGATTAAAAAAACATTTAAATTACAGGTTGTAATGTAACAAAATATGTAACAAGCCAAGGGGGGTGAATACTTTTGCAAGGCACTGTATTTCAGACATGCGTGTCTACACGCAAATTTGTGTGTAGATATGTTATTTCCTAACACATTCAGGGGGGTTTTTGGCACTTATGGCTTTCCATAGGGATGAGTAGCCTATTCAAATGTTATTTAACATTACGAGTGTTATGAATGGCCTTTAAAATGTCACGGGCTACCAGCGGGAAGTTGCCGATTGCTCTCCTGCCATCATTCTTGCAATGACTTCTGGGATATCAGATGCGTTCTTGCTAGTAAGTAAGCAAACGGTGCATCAAATACGGCCATTTTAAGCGTTCTTGGTAATGTGCGTTCTTTAAATTGAAACCGTACTTGGGCCATGAAAGATTACATCCAACGACTTCATGAGGACGAAAAAACTGACAAAAATGTGGACTGATAAACAGCCTATGTTTAGATTCAATAGTTTAGGAGCGTTGCCACCCTGTGTATTTTATGATAGCAAGTGTGCGTTAGCAAGCTTAGGTCTTTTGACTGTTTCTTTGATTTGGCACTGTTTGGATAGCTGTGGTATCCTTGTGACCTGCTAATAAATACTTATTTATTTTATCCCTTTTGTGTGGGCTCAGTGTGTCCACGTTTCACTCCCACGCTACTTGCATGCTCTGGAAAGTGTTCGTTCCCTCAGTTCCCCAGACTGTCCATAAATTCTGAGAGGGCCGTAACAGCAAATCAGAAACGTTAGGTTAATTTAGTTCAGTGAAAAAAAATTATCAAACTCCAATTTCAAATGATAAAACATTTGGGAAAGACCAGTAAGTGTAGTTTATATTATAAACAAATGAAGGGCATATGCAACAAAAGGGCCATATATAAAGCAGGTACACACCAGACTTCTTGTCTGCTTTGATCAAAACTCTCCTCACCTAACTGTAAAACAACCTTTCAGTCCCTTCAAAGGCCTAGATTTCCACCCACCATAAAGATCTAACTAACTAGAGTTGTTTCTTATAGGGATTTTAAAATCAATAGACGAACAGGCTCATCCTACCCATGTGATTTGTGGCTTACCATGCATAAAATACTTAATGTATAAACAAAGGAAATACATATTTATATTAAAGATATACCTCAGATTGAGATATTACATTCACCCATTCTGGTACATGCACACACACTGCACTCTTCACACTGCAGCATTGCATAATTAAATGTTGTGCGCAGAGCAGAACCTTTGAAGTAATGAAGCAGCGACCAGCTGGATGAGGTGCATGAATGCCAAGGCTATAACATGCACTCTAAGACACAGTTTATAAAGAATCAGGAAAAACGCTAAGGTGCATGCTCTATCGAAAAGGTTTTTTTGACAAAAAAATCTGAATACAGGTTTGTGGTTTCACAGTCTAGGTTCTTCTATTTCGGAGCATTGAGATATACATCTTTATTTAAAAAAAAGGTGCTGGGGTCACCTAGCCTTACCAGGAGCTTGTGCTGTATATTTCCATCAGAGCCTAATGACCTTAATCCTTTAGCTGTTGAAAATGCTATTGAATAAAGATTGTGATATCAGGGCTCCAGACTAACATTTTACAGTGGCGGCAGTGCTGCCAGTAAGTTTTTCAGTTAGTGGCAGTAGCACAAAAACTGGTGGCAACTTTTTTTAGGTATTTTATATGAAATCAACATACAATTTCTCTAGAAATGGTAATATTGGCACTTCGGTAGAAGAGATGCTGCCAGTTGGTAGTTTAAAGGAGGATAACAAATAATCAAACAAAATTTGACAACTGTTTGACTAAAATATGACTTTGGGATTTTATTATTATTAATAATAATAATAATAATAATAATAATAATAATAATAATAATAATAATAATAATAATAATAATAATAATAATAATAAAACAACCAAAAAGAAGTGGCAGTACTGTCATCAATAATTTTAGTTGACAGAGTTTTGGGGGCAGTCTGGAACCCTGGATATAGAGAATCAGCGTTGTGACCAAACAAATTTGTGCAAAGGAGCTGGGGTTACATTTCATGAGCAGAGTGGAGAAGAGCTGCAGTAGATGCTGTATAAAAATTAAAAAGTCAAAGGAATGGCAACCAAACAGAAACCATAAAATTAAAGTAAAATCTCCAAATACAAATAAACTATAAAAACCATTAATTCACAGACATTATCATTAAAGGAAATTACCAAAAAGAAAGAAACACTGTTATTTTACAGATATTTCCTAAAGCTTTACGATAAAACACCTTCCATAAAGTATCTGCACCAAAAGTTCAGCAGAGTAAACCTATTATTTTAAAGTAGGGCTGTCAAAGTTATTAACGCATTAGCGCAAATGTAACGCCACTAATTTTGTTGATGCAGTTAACGCAGTCTTAATTTGGACTGAAACCAGCAAGCAATAGATAAAGAAAAGGGTATTTTTGATTGGCAAGTTCAGCCACAAACCCTGCCAAATGGGTCTGTCTACAAGTTATTTGCAGGTGACCAACTCGATTAAATTGAGTAACTACCGGAGAGCAAATTGCTTGGAAAGCTGATTGCGCTCCTGCCGTGATCATTGCAATGACCTTAGGGATATCAGATGCGTTCTTGCTAGCAAGCAACCGATGCATCCTCGATAAAATGGGCGGATCAAGAACACATACGGGCATTTTAAGTGTTCTTGGTAACTTGCGTTCTTTGAATTGGAACTGTACTAGGGCCATGAAAAATGACGGAAAACGGGTCCACGAGAACGCAAAAACTGACAAAAACATGGATTGATAAACAAACAGCCTATAGGAATGCAGTGTTTTAGTCAGAACGCAGAAATTCAAAGGGAAATTAAACGCATTTCGAAGTTAGGTTAATATTAATAGTATAAACAAATTGTAAAACACATTCCAAACATCAAACTGACTGAAGTTACAGTTTATGATAAATAATATAATGAAATTGAGACTTTTCACCATGGCCGCAGACATCTTGTGTCACGTGACCTCTAACGTCACAAGCATGGTAGTCGTGTCAATACTACACTTCTAGCTAGTGTACTGTCGATCCATAGCATATACAATATGACTTCTATTGATGACAACAGAAACGAAGAAGGGAGGTGGAACACATGGCATTGCCCCTAGATGCAATACATGATGCAGCACATGAATAATTGCCACTAAAGCAAAGACACAATTATATTGAATATATTTGACCTAATACATTATTTAAAATCTACATGACCACAGAATTATTTATTACAGTGTACTTAGGTGACCATGGTTTGCTAACAGGTCCCGTGTGACAATTCTTCTGTGTCCATATTCCAGTCTTTAATAATTTTAAAATAATTCATTGGATTTAGTTTTTAGCGCTTTTCTTGGGACTCAAAGCGCTTTACAAATTGGTGGTCAACTAGGTACACACAACGAATGGACGGACAGACAGAGAGCCATCACTCACAACAATTAGTCTGGGTGATACCATGGCAGCCAATCTGCGGCAAACTCGCACACCCAACATATCGCAACAGACTTTTGCACACACACACACAGACAAACTAACTCCAGTTCTATTTTAAAGTGGGAGTAAACCCACACAAACAAGACCTTCTTGCTGTGAGACACAGTGCTGCCCTTTAGTTCTCTGTTGACATCAAACAACAAAAATTTGCTTGGCAGATGTAAAATAATCCAGGTAACAGCCATGACTAGTAGACCGACTGGGGATGCCCAGCAGCAGCTCACCCACTCAAACGAACGTAGATTTTCAAATTTGACGGTGAGAGGCACACACAGTCATTGGCCAGTTTCCTGGATGAAAGTCATATTAACCTATCACGCTCAAAGCAACCAACACTTCGAGCCAGCCAATAGCAAAAATAAAAAGACTATATAATGTTTGATTTGCTAAATTTGTTTCTAGATTTACAGAGTTTAAATTTCAAAGTACACATAAATATAAAACTAAGATTAACCTTAAAATTACAAAGATAAACGTCACATTCTTATTATGGACATACACCTTCATATGAGGAGTAACATATTTATATTACAGATAATTATCATCATTTTATAGTATGTAATTTAAGAAAACTGGAAAAAAATACTGTGAATTACTATAGCAATTTTTCAATAAAAATGTTTAAATAAATGGAATTTGTCATTATAGACATGATGCTTAAAAGTACAGTTTGGTTGTGAATTTAGAGATATTATCCGTAATTTAACAGTGTTTTGTATACAATTTGAAAACAGAACAAACTATTGTTAATTATTTTCTGTGAAAATATCCTTTATTTAATTTTTTTTACAATATATATCTGTGGTTCTGAAGAAGGTCACTATAGAAATAGTCATTCAATATATCCATGAATGAATGAAGTGGTGTACTTGGACAGAGTAGGCTATGATGTAAAAAATGATACATAACCGAGATTTTCTGAACTATGATTACTACTAGACTCGAGGTACACGCAGGTGTCACGCGCCCAACTTCCCTTTTAGCTGTGCTCCAAGGCCACATACTGTGATCCTTCAGCAGATGTTTCTTACCAATGCGATGCATACCATTATCGTGGGACGCTTGTTTATAGAAATATAATTTGAAGAATAAAACTAAATAAAATATGACAAAGCAAAGGAACCCAATATGATCGATTTTTGATCATTCTTTCTTTTACAGTCTAAAATGTAAACCATGTCTTGAAAATGTATAGTAATTTAGTCGACATTATATTGTGGGCTAATGAACATAAGACCGTTGCATTTAGTTAATTAGGCTACAGAATAACATAGGCTACAATAAATCTAAAACAAACTGGGTTAGGTGGATATGTATTTGCTTTGAAGGACAATCAACTACTATTGGATTGGCCTCTATAGCTTTAAAATCTGGTAATCTTTAGTTTGAAGGCCTTTTTTTATATCAAAAGATGCAATTATAGCTACTCGAACAGGTTGGCTAGGTGTCAAATGACTGATCAGTAATCTTACCATGGGCTGCCATTGATGACTGCAACAACAATAGGACTATCCCAATGGTTATAAGACATTTGGTGAACATTCCATTCAGTACATCAGTCTTCATCCCATTTTTCTGAAAACAAACGGTTACCATCCTCTCTACACCTATCCATTCCGTATGGCAGAGCGCGCGAACAGCTTTGTTTAGTCCTCCAGCTGTTAAATAATAACCTGAGCGGCTGCCGATGTCGCGCGCATCTTTCGAAGCCATTGGTTTGCTATGAATTTCGAAACAAATTCATTTAACGATTTTGCCCTCGTGAAAGGCATTTGACCAACCTCTTCTCGTTGCGGAAACAATCTGAGTGTAGCATATGCATGTTTGTCTGTAAAGCCCTAATGCAACTGTATGGCGCTCTCCATCTCGAAAAAAATTATAATTTGTTATTCTCTTCTGTTAATGCGATTGGAATTATCATAGCCGTGTAATTAATTCCGCTGTAACCAACCGCTCAGGACATATAAAATGACTACCCACTAAGTACTGCCAGGCTGTTGTGTTATTTACCGTAAAACCGTTATATCATTTGGCTAAAATGTAACGTCAGTGACGCCAATACTGCCTCACTCCCTGCTTCAAAAAATATTCTTTGCAGTGCCAGCTTTTAGGCGTCCTCTGGTGGGTGTCGATGGTAGGTTAATTCCTCAACCTATAGGTTAGGACCTATCCCGATGCCTATTCTGTTCTGTCCAAAATTATTTGACTGACTTTATTATTATTTGATACAGACATTGATAGCCAATCACATGTTTCTGTGTTTTGTTCTGTGTCTATTCGGAAATAGCTTTTTATTATCAGATGAGTATTTTATTATTTCCACGTGGTTTCTCGTGTTGACTTGTTCTCCTCTTTTCAAGCCTGTCTTTTGTGTTCTCCCTTGTCCAATCATTGTGGATGTTTAATGTTACATTACTTTATTACCTGCATACGAACAGAAGATGCGACAAAGTACTTTTTTCAGGATACCATGTCTATGCGCTTGGGTCATTCTTCTATGTTCCCTGGCTTCCGTGAAAGGGTAAAGGGGTTTACACACCGGGGACGTTTTTTTTCGTGCGATTAATTCGCAAATCAATAGTTTTTTTTTCCGAACGCACACATTTGTTATGGGTCCTTCACACAGGACGCGAAGTTTCGTCCGCGAAAAAGCGGCATTTATTTTTTTCAAAAGAAGTTCGATTTTTGTAAGGCGAATAAAAACAACTATTTAAAATCAGGTTAGTTTTGATTTGTCAAGTTCGCATTCACATTTATTCGTTAAGGTCATTGCACACCATACGCGATTATTTCGTGCGATTAATCCGCAGGTCAACAAGTTTTTTTTCGAACACTTGTATTTGTTATGGGTTCTTTCTCTTGGGAAGTTTCGTCCGCGAAAAAGCGGCATTTATTATTTTCTAAAGAAGTTCGATTTTTGCGAGGTCATTAAAAAACATAACCATTTACAGTCAGGTCAGTTTTGATGCGTCCTTGTAAAGGCCTTTACGCCCCGGGTGTGTAAAGGCCTTAAGAGTGGATTTACAACGCAATGTATTTGTTTTAAGTTTTGGATGTCCCTGTAATTGTGTCTGCGTGTTGGATGTTTTCTCTTCTTTTTGTTAACCGCTCTATGTTCTCAGGTGCAGCTTCGTTAGTGGGTGTGTCCTGTCTCGTCAGTGTTTGTCTGCCTATCATCATCGACAATCACCTGTCCTCCAATTATGATTGGTCTCAACCCATGTCGCACTGTGGTGTGCGCAAAAGGGGCGCAGATTGGAATGGTAGAAAACTTACATTAGGTATGGTCGCCTGAAGCCTGGTTTATACTTCTGCGAAGAGCACGTAAACGTCTCTGTGTGGCTTCGCAGAGAAGGAGCTTCTGGGAAAGTGTAGCTCACCGAGGCCCACCGACGTGTTGACGGGGAGTCCTCCCAAATCCTAACAGCGTGTTGCACGAAGTGTCTTCTCAGTGCGTCAAACAAGTTCTGATTGGTTGAGCATGGTAGTAAGCTAGTAGATATTCTGTAAAAAAATTTCCGTATCCAAACAAATTAAAACGCAGGTGACACAATGAACTGGAGCAGATAGGCTGATTTTCAATAGCCTTCAAATCATATTATTGGTTTTCTATGCACTTAGCTTGTACATAGTATTGCCTATATATGCTATATGTTACAACTGTTTTCTGTATTGTTTGATAAACTATGTGAATATATTGTAGGCCTACAGCACTTTGGTCAGCTCTGCTTGTTTTAAACGTGTTCTATTAATAAACTTAAAATTTGATTTGACATCAGAAAATATGAAAAGCAGTGAGCAACCTTCGGTCTCTTTGTGAGCGCTTTGTTTATACTTTTGCGGGACGTGCACGGAGTTTCCGTGTCTGTGCTTCTTCTACGTCTTTTTATACATTCTGGATTACTGAATGCGACACTGCCACCTAGTGGGCCCGTTAAATTTACGTTGAAGTATGTAGGCAAACTACTGTGCAAACGTAAGCACCAAATGAACGTTCACATTTGCTAACACGCTCACGCAGAAGTATAAACCAGGCTTTAGGTGTAGTGTGTCCGTATATAGGCAGGTTAAGCGTGTAGGGAAGTTAGGGCCTGTAACTTTGTTTCTTTGCTTGACAGTCTGCTTGTCCTGGCTTTTCCCGTCTATTGGTCCGAGTTTGTGTCTGTTGTATTGCAGGGGTTGTTGCTTTATTGTTTGATCAGTATATTTTTCAATAATACAATAATTACGCCGATTTGGGGTTTTCCCTTATATCCCATTTTGTACAGTCTCAATCACTCACTGCACCCGTTCAAGCACGGGTGGTTGCTCTCCTCCACACTCAGTCTTAACAGCCCGGATGGTACACTGTTAGCCTTTGCTGTATTTTTTACAGTTATATGCCACAAAATGCCCAAAAAACCTACAATAGAACATCCTTACAGGTAGTTACTGTAATTTGCGTTGCATTATGGGCAGTACACAACGTTCATGTAATTTACCGTAACCTGCATTTTTTTAAATTGTGGTAATTTACTGGTAACACGTTAGCAGTAGTGCTGTTAGACGTTAGTTAGATAAAATTAATTCAGGTTTGATTTTTCAGTGGAAAAGAAAACCATAGTAATATCAGTGTTTATAATTAATCTTAGCTCGTTCAAAAGAGCATCCAGCATGGATAGGTGTGCCAATAGTTTTTAAAAAAAGAATAGTTAAACTTTTTGGAAAATAAGAAATGTTCTTACACTTAAAAAAAATCGGTAATTTTAGATTAAATAGGATACAGATTTTTCCTGTATTGTGAAAATACACCAAAATATGGATCAATTACAAAAATAGACTAAGAATTTAGATGTCGATGGTGAGTGTTGTGTTTTTTTTTTAAAGAAAATAAGTGTTTAACACATAAAAATACTGTTAAAATACATGCTCAAATTTATCATAACTTCACAAATTACATTTTTTTATCTAATTAGATTAAACTGATAAATTGAAGTTTAATATTGTAAATACATTTCAAACTGAGATACAAGTAGTGACAATTAACAGGAAAAAAGGTTTATTACTTCTGCAACTTCATATAATTTGATTGTTAATTGACAGAAATCTTGTATAATTATGGACGGTTTCACAGCAAAAACACAGAAAAAATGTGTTTCAATTAGTGTATAACATCTGTAAGCATCACTAAACTCCCAAAATACAGCTTTTGTCATTACCATTACACTAACAGGTAACAGCGTGTTGTCCTAGCACAAGAAGACACACAGAATACAAATCTAATCTCGCTCTGATGAGACTGGCGGGGAGAAGGGTTTAAAACTAGACGGATCGGCTCTCGATTGGTCCGTCAACGGATGGCTGATGGTGTGTGATGAGGGGGAGGAAACCAACGAAAAGCAGGCGGCAAATCTGAATGAAGGGAATAGCGAAGGGAAAAAACATAAGGGAAGACAAAACGCACATACACACATACACAATACAAACAATACGGACACCAAAATATGGGTGGCCGTAACACCATGACATATTAAAATGAGTAACATAGGACTAGCCACAAATACAATTTTAGGTAAACTTTACTCAATCAACGATTAACTTATGTAGGGACCGCTAAAATGCAAACTTGAAACTCATGACAATGACAATACAGGACAAGCAGAACACAAAAATATAGGACTAGATAGAGCCAAGATGTCTTTCTTATAAACGTTGAACAAACAATAATTGAAGATAGACTCACTATAATGGACAAAACAGTGCATGTTACCAGATTTGCTCTCTTGTGATAGCTGCCACATAGGGGATGCAGTTAATAGTTTTGGTTGATTCCAAAAAGATTTAGGCAGAATTACAGAGAGCGAGAGAGAGTGGGACAGATAGAAAGACTGATACATGATTTGATAGATGAAAAAATACCTCACTCTATATGTGTCTATAATTTTTCTAATTTGCAACTAGGACCCGACTTATAACACAAACAAAAATAAGGGATAACATTACTCCAGTCCTGAAATCTCTGCATTGACTCCCTGTATAATGTACAGTTCTCTTTAAGATCTGTTTGATTACTCATAAGGCCTTACATAAAAGACATTGGTATTGCTTTTTTTCATTCTGAAACTTATTTTTATTGTGTTGTTTTGCACACGCAAAGTGCTTTGTAAATAAAGATTTATTTTGTGATGCGTCGTCTGACGGACACATCTTGTTATTGCAAAGTCGTATTCTTATTATTATGTGATGCGTCAGTGATGACGCACACATCTTGTTATCGGGAAGTCATATTTTTCTTATCATTATGACATTTTTGGTGCCTTAACTTCACCCGCAGTTTTGACCCTATCGATTCCATTCCCATGCCAACAGGTCTTGGGTTATGGTGTGCAGTGCGCAACATGTAACTGGTTCACGTGTTATATTTTTTATCTATTTTGTTGGCCATATTGACATGACTGGGTATAGAACCCCCTCCCATTGTATTACACAATACTGCTAATTTAGTTTGTTTAATGTAAACTTAGGCCAGTTCACTTGTTTTGTGTTTTGTTTGTTTTCATGAATTAAGATCTATAAGTCAGTATTATGGATAAGCCAGCTAGCATAGGGTTTCCTAACACAGTGTTCCCTATCCTGCTATGCATTTGTATTTCTGTTTGTTTGAATGATTTTTCTGTATTAACCTCAAAGCAAGATTAATTTTTACGAAACAACCAGCATCTAACAATGCTAATTTAAACGAAAAACCAGATGCAAAAAAACAGTGGCCTACAGAAAGCCCTTACCCTTAGTTTAACTGTTAGCACACAGCCCTGTAAGTGTTCTAAAACGTATGTTTACCTATAAAGCATACAAGCAACAGTATTCAAAACTCCGATAAGTATTTAGACGTGGTCTATAAAGGTGAGCATAGAGAGTTAAAAAACCAGGGTTAACCCATTTGTTACATACATTACATGTACACATTAAAGTTACTATTAATACGGAAAAATCATTTAAACAAATACAAACGTTTAAATTAATAGGAGAACGTTCCTGTGTGCAGGCTGGTGCGCGCTAGGGGATTAACTGCAAAACTGAATGTGGTGTTTCAGTAATGTAGGCTACTTATGTTCTCTATATTTTCTCTGTGTGGCCATTAGTTTAAGCTTTATGTGCATATCTGATCCAATTTGCAGACCAAATGCCTGATATTATCTTATTACATTGTTCAGATGACCAAAGCAAGCAGTCTGAAATCTGATTTCCAGAATTTTTTTTAGGGAAAATGCTAATTACCTGATATTTTGTTAATTTATGTCCATAGTGTCATTGTCATTGTCTAGATATAACCTCTAAATTATCGTTATTATTTGAAGTGATAGGCTAATGTCACAGCCAGTCTGATCATTTCCAGTTGAGGTTAGGCTGTTATGGAACAATGTCACCATCAAATATGGCCTATAGAGTATTAAAGGTGTTTCCACTTTTATAAGAATAGATTACCACTATTTATTCATATTAAGTTATTTGTCATTTAGCAGACGCTTTTATCCAAAGCAACTTGCAATGAGATTACAGGGACAGTTCACATGGAGCAATACCAGTGGTATTTCACAAAGCTTAATATCTCACAAATTATGACTTCTACAATAAGTAAAACCTGGAAGCCCTTCAAACATGGAACATGGACTAAAGTTTACTCAGTTGGCGGGCTTCGTATGTGTCCAGGATTTTTACTGGACTAAGGTGGCAACCCTATTAACAGCCAAAGTTTTGTTTAGTTTGATTTTCTTTATGCTAAGATAATAATTAGCAAGGCAAAACTGTCAAAACAACGACATAATTAAAGAATTAGCATTTTGGATAGGTTTTGGAACATGAGATAGGTAAACTGTGCAGACATTAGCTAAACTTGACCAATGTTATTTATAATGTAATTAAACGGAACGCTTGACCATACAATATGGGTCCGTGTACCTAAGTTTCAGTCAATTTTCCTTTTAGGCCTACTGTTCAGCAGGACAATTTATAATTTCAGGTCATTGTACCGTTCCTACATTCTAAATATCTGTTGAACTTTACATGAGGATCTTGAGTTGTATCACTAAAGAGGCGCAGCTGAGTCTGCTCGGTTTGTCAATAAGCTCTACAAAATACAAAACTGAAAGAACAAACGGTGGGCAAAGATTTAATGCAAAAGGGGAACTGAGTGTATTAAACTAAAAGCTGTCTGTCCTTCCCGTAAACATTGTGTTCAGTTCAGCGCTGTCCACCAACACACGAGGACATAGTAGTGCTGCAGCGGTTATTTTAGGGGCCTGGCCACCCGCACTGCCTGGTCGCTGATGGTGGAAACGCAATCACATCGCATTTGCTCAGGGAAATGCATTTTCTGGTTATTATTATTATTATTATTATTATTATTATTATTATTATTATTATTAGGCCTATTTTTGGCACCTTAACTACGCCCGCAGTTTTGACCCGATTCCATTCCAGTGCCCACATATCTTGGGTATTGCAGTCTATTGCATGGTATCACTCAGACTGAGTGTTGTGTTTGATAGCTGTCGGCCCCTTCGTTGTTCGGTTTGTGGTAAATTGGCAACCGATTTGTGTAAAGCACTTTGAGTATCTTGAAAAGCGCTAAAAACTAAATAAAATGGATTATTATTATTATTACTGCGCTCACATACAGCTAAGTGATCGGTTCACGTGTTCACGTATATTAACATGTTACGCTCCAAGCAACAAACACTGTGAGACAGACAGCCAATAACAAAAATTTTAAAAACACTGAGTATGATGTTTGATTTGCTAAATTTGTACCTAGAGTTAGAGTTTAAATGTAAAAGTACACCCAAATATAAAACTAAGATTTACCTTAAAATTACGAAGAAAAACATGACATTCTTAGTATGTAAACATCCGGGATGGAGGGTGCCCACTTGAAAACGCCAATGATATGTCTGCTCTCAACCCAAATCCATTCTAAAAATTGTTTTTTGAAGTGCTCATCTTGGAGTATGGCATAATGGATATTGTAGCCCTGACTAACGCACTGTCAATTGAACTAGAGTCGGTCTGTGTCAGTGTGTCTGATCTGTGTGTGCAAAAGTCTGTTGCAATATGTTGTGTGAGCACGTCTGGCACCAATTGGCTGCGGTGATATCAACCAGACTGATTGTTGTGTGAGATAGATGTCGGTCCATTTGTTGTGTTTACCAAATTGGTGGCCAATTCGTAAAGTGCTTTGAGTCCCGAGAAAAGCGCTAAAAACTAAAGCCAATGAATTAATAATATTATTATAACATCGTATCTTGTGTATTTTGAAGAAAAATGTACATAAACAATCATGTCATTTTACATAAATGTATATGTAATTTAATAAAACAGAAAAATACTGCAGCATTATTATAGTAATTTTTCTGTAAAAATTGTTACATTTAATTTGCCATTATTGACGTAATGCGTAAAAGGACAGTTTGGTGGTTGTAGATTTAG
>JAPMUY010008497.1:685000-686974 GCA_026901105.3 Galaxias olidus | reverse complement strand
TCTAAGAGTTAAGAGAAGTTGAGTAATACTAAACGACATCCAATTTATCAGATTTTAGACGAAAGATAGTATGCATCTCCTTTGTAGATAAGATACAATTTTCCAAAAACATTCAATTAACTTTAAATGATGAAACATTGAGCAATGGTATCAAAGAAAACATTGAGTGTCTTATTTATTTCTAGACAAGTAATTTAGGATTAAAACGTGGCTGACAACTTGTTATATTTCCGTATAATTTTCCTTTATATTTTTGCTTTAAGCCATTATTTCTAAATTCTGGAAATTGTGTATTTTCCCAGTCTCTCTCTCTCTCTCTCACACACACACACACACACACACACACACACACACACTCTAAATCCCCCAAAGCCTTTGTATAGCCTTCTGTCTAAATGAGGAGCTCTCCAGGGATATGAATGCCAGTGTTAGCAACCAGGGACTGAGACCGCCAAAGACTTGCGCTCACACACACACACACACACACACACACAAGCACTAAGCAGGTGAGCTGCTACACCACCCCCCCCCCCTCTCCACCCTCACCCCTCCCAGTTGAGACTGTCTTCAGATGGAGCTGCACACACACACACACACACACACAACATTAATAGAGACGCACGAACACACATACACTCTCACACACACACACACACACACACACACACACAGCCACCAGTGGTCTAGCAGAGCTCCAGGAAGGCTGTAAGACGTCTCTTCCACTTCAAGCCCTGTTGGAGAGGAGACCCCCTGCAGACTGCGTGTCTGACAGGAGTGTGTGTCCAAAACCTCACAGTCCTCAACACACTGAGGCATGACTCCACGCCACCGCTGGAAACACACACACACACACACACACACTTTCTATTCCTCTCCACGTCTCTTACACAGACCCACCCACACCCCAATAGCCAGACACACACACACACACACACACACACACACACACACACCACCCCACACTTCTCCATGTTCTCAAAGAACTGAACACGCACTCTTTCACACAGTGCAAGTGTGAACATGTTAACGTGATGCCAGTCAACATTGACAACATATTAACATTCCGTGTAACTATAATTAACACACACACACACACGCACGCTTAAATGAATATACACACACAAAGAAACACACGTATGACCAGAGTAAAAAAAAAGAAAAAAAAAAGAAGAATTATCAGTGAGCGTCAATAGAAACCTAAAACCCGTCTCCCTGAATGAAAAATGTGAGTTTTCTTAAGTACGGCCTAATGCAAACAATGGACAATTGGCGCTTGGACAGTCAACCGTGACGAGAAAGTGACGGCCATTACATTTGGAAAACACACTCTTCCGACGCTGAAAATTATATTACATAATATATATATATATTCAGACAGACGATACATTATTCATTTGTACAATAAAACAAGACAGATTTACAAAAATGGAGCATCAAACGACATTAATGTAAATAAAAAAAACAAGCGGGGGGAGGGGGGGTTACCTCGAGGTAACGATCAACCCTGGGTTTACCCACGAGCGGGAAAATGCCCAGATAAAATTTTCCCTCGTCCTTCAGTGAATTCTACAGCGCCAGCAGGACTGTGGGAAGATATTTCACCCAGAAATAATTAGTGCTCCTTGAATACAGTCAAAAAAAAGAGAGAGAGAGAGAGAGAGAGATAATCCCTCTCTCTCTTTCTCCACTCCATTCTCTCTCTCTCTTTCAATTTCCCCCTCTCTCTCTCCCCCACTCCACCCACACTTTTCTGTGCTGTCCTCAGCATCAACCCCTCTGTCCATCTCACCCCCCCCCCCCCCATTCCCCTCTCTTTCTCTCTGCACGGTCATCCCTCCATCTCAAATGCGAGAGAAGGCGAGAAAAGCAGAAATGAATAAATCTTATCTTTTCCGGCGAGAGACGGTCGGATTCCTGCATTGTGCCGCTCTGGGAGAGGGAAGGAGGGGGTATGGAGAGAGGGGGAGTACGGAG
>JAPMUY010008497.1:665000-682500 GCA_026901105.3 Galaxias olidus | reverse complement strand
GTGTGTCTGGAGCGAGACGTCTCTCCGTGCTATCCCACTTTCTCTACGCCACCGCTTCACTGTGGCGTGGTCGCCGTCTAGAATCAGAACGTCGGTCCTTTCTGGATAACGAGAGTCGCAGAGTCAGAGATGAAGAGTCCTTCGTCGTCAGTCAGACATTCAGAGTCAGAGTCATCTCTCGATAACGAGAGTCAGGGTCAGAGAGGTAGAGATTAAGCTAGTCAGTCTAGTTTGTCAGAGTCAATCAGGTATAGTCAACAATTCTGAGTCATATTTAGAGAAAGTCTGTCACAGTGAGAGATTCGGAGAGTTGGTCAGAGAATAATAGAGAGAGATAGTCAGGGTCAGAGTGAGGGTCAAAGAGTCATAGCCTGAGATAAAGACAGTCAGCCTGTGTCCTAATCCACCTCTCCAAAACACTGCTCCTCTTAACACATTCAATTATAAGGTGGAATTAGCTATTAGCCTTGGCCTGCTATGACACAGTGCTCAGCAGAGAGAGAGAGAGACAGAGAGAGAGAGAGAGAGAGAGAGAGAGAGAGAGAAAGTACCCCTGAGGCAAAGACACTGACAAGGAATCTCACTGTGTGTGTGTGTGTGTGTGTGTGTGTGTGTAAACAATCACTTTACAACTAACTCCCTTTTGTCAACACATACACACCCACGCACAACCATCCCTCCACACACACACACACACACACACACACACACACCACAACCCTCCCTCAACACACACACTCCCAGTCATTTAGCACCTCCACTGAGCCACTATGCCGTATAACACCCCAAATATCTCACCTCACACCCTCACTTTAAACTCCGCCATCCCTCCCGGTCCCAGACAGGGTCATTCCAGTCCATGCTGCTTCCCTCTCATCTGGAACCCCCCCCCCCCCGTCCCTGTCCCTGTCCCCTCTGCATCCCTGGAGGTTGGTTTTGGACTGGTGGCTAACACCTCAGCTCGGCACTGGAGCAGCATTTGCTTAACAGGGACGAGCCTGGCCTTTCCGGAGGGGATGCGGGGGTGGGGTTGGGGGTGGGGGGTTCCAGATGAGAGGGAAGCAGCATGGACTGGAATGACCCTGTCTGGGACCGGGAGGGATGGCGGAGTTTAAAGTGAGGGTCTGGACTTTGGAGAGAGGGAGACCCTTCTCCTCCTGGTGGGGTCCAGAGAAGAAGAGGAAGAAAGCGGTTGCCACGGAGAACAGAGACGCAAAAATGACCAGACAAACCGAAACCCCTTTTTTACATCTTTGTCTCCCTCTCTCTCCCTCTTCTTTCTTCCCTTCTTTCTTGTTTCTCTCCGTGTCTCTTTCTCTCTCTCTCTGTGTTCTCGCTGGCTTGTCTGCAGATCCAGCCTCCACAGGAAGGGGTCATTGGGATTTTGTGGGTGGCATCCGTAAATAGATAATCATCTCCCTCTGCAACGTAAAGACACACACACACACACACACACACACACACACACACACACACACACACAGAAATAACTGTGCCAGCCGTGTTGGAGTACATAGACATGTGAAGGGAAAAGTATGTGTCAACACAATCGTGCACATATGCACAGGCACTACGAGCAGACACCCATTAAAGTAGACACACACACGTAGACACACACACACACACACACACACACACACACTTCAAACGTTTTTTTCTCAGCGCGAGAGAAAGGGAGACGAGATGCAGACAGACAGGCAGCAAGGTGGTGGGGAAGCTAGCTGTAGTCATAACTCACTCAACAGCTGCCACACACACACACACACACACACACACACACACACACACACACACACACACAGATAGAGCAGGAACAGACACACACACTCAGATAGATACGTACATTGAACAGGAACAGACACAAACAGACACACACACACACACACAGCGAGCAGGAAGACATACGCAGAGCAGGAACAGACACATACACGAGAGAGAGAGAGAGAGAGAGAGAGAGAGAGAGAGAGAGAGAGAGAGAGAGAGACGGGAAGACAGCGAGACGGAGAGAGCGAGAGAGAGACAGCGAGAGAGAGAGAGACGGGAAGACAGAGAGACGGAGAAAGAGAGAGAGCAGCAGCAGCAGCAGCTCAGTAAAGCAGCTCCATTTGTTATTGCTGCTGTATGGAAGGGGGCCAGAGAGCTGTTTGAAGTGCTCCCGCACGCCTTCATCCGTCATGGAGTCACACCAGCTCTCATCCATCGGGGGTTCTCCGCAGCGTCAACGCCTCCAGGCTGCGGGTACGGACAGCCACTGTAGCCTGGGGGGGGGGGGGGGGGGTTCAGCCTACACCATGGGTGTAAGACGAGCACATCTTCTGAGACACTCCGGTTCCCTTTTGGGGTGTGAATGGTCGGGCCACACTGATTGGGCGCCTGGTGAGAGCAGGCATCATTATACTGGGCCATATGAGGAAACTAGCAAGCAGGGTGCTGGTAGAGGGAGCTTAGCAGACAGGTGGGACTTCAATGAGAGGAAAACATCCTGAACAGATCAGTGGACCGACAGTGGGGAGCAATGCACAGGGCCATGGCCGCTAACATTACATCTGGGCCGGGGTGGATTGTTGTTGTTTTTTTGTTACTTATCTGAGACTGTTTTCCCAGGCAGCACCTGGTCTTTCTTTAGTAAGTGTTTGGTGTAACAAATGAAGCGAGGAGTTTTTCTTTCTGGCACCTCCGTACACTCCCAGGGGAAAGATGAAATGTGTCCTTCTTAACGTTATCTTTGGGCAGGCTAAGCCGGCCATCTGGCTAACAAGGCGCGATATGATAAAGGGCAGAGGGCCAACAGACCCACTCACATTTATTCAGGGTGGATGGACTCCGCACGCCTTAGAGGCGAATTAGCTTATTCCCAAATTACCCAAAAAACGTTTGCATGTTTTGAGAATATGTGGTGCCAGGGCAGGACATTGTGTACTGTTGGGGAGAGGGGTCTGGTTATATTGGTGTAAAATCCTTTCTGTCAAGGTTATCTGTGTGGGTTGGCGAGAGGGGCTGGAGGGATGGGTCTGCATGTGTATAGAGCGAGGGCGGAAGTGTGTGTGGGTTTTTAAATTGTGGCGTTCAATGAATGGATTGTCGATTAAAAAAAAGGGCGTCAAAGGTCAAAAGTATCACTCTTTTTACTTCCTCAAACAGCGACTGTTCACCCCTTCGCTTCCCTCGCTCTTTTTCTCTACCTCTACTCACCTCCCTTTCTCTTCTTCTGGTTCTCTCCATCTTAGTTTCTTTCTGAGTCACTCCATTTCTCTCTCTCTCTTTGTTGAACCTTCGCCATCCTTCTCCTTTCTTGTTTTCTTAGTCACTGTCACACGCACACGCACACGCACACACACACACACGCACACGCACACGCACACCATGTCATTAAAGGCACCCGCACCCACAAGCACAGAGACGGTTTTTACAGAAGAGGCTGAACGGGGAGAAACTGGAGAGAGCAGCAGAGGATTCTGGGAGAGGTAAAAGTGTCGTCACAGATCTGAAGTGTCCCATTACTTTGCCGTCTTCGTCGTCTTTTCCCACGTCAGCCATCCCATTGGACAGGGGTTTCCATAGCGAACGCGTACGATTGGTCACTCGGGTTGTTCCCTTTCTGCTTGGGAAGCTGGCGGTAGAGGCTGGGAACGGAGGAGGATGAGGAAGAGGAGATCATGGCCAAATAAGGACAGAGGGAGAACCGAGGAAGAGTCCTACTGTGATAATCTCTCTCTCACTCTCTCTCTAACTAAAATATTTCTCACCCTTTCACTCTCCCTCTCTCTTTTAGTCTCTTACTCCATGTCTCTTAACCTCTCTCTCTCTCTATCTGTCTCTCCATCTCTACCTCTATCTCCAAATCCCTTTTTCCATTTCTCTCTCTCTCCCTCTCTCGCTTTCCCGCCATCCCCCACCAGAATGTGATGATGCGGGGGAAAAAGACAAAATAATGATTTCTCTGCGTTCCCTCCCTCCCCCGCAGTGTCACCCGGTCTGAAGCTCAAAGTGAGCGCCGCTGCCACTCTCAATCACCCTCTCTGCCAGTGCAGGGCGCTACGCTAGGCTAGGACATGCTACACGCTACACACCCTCTCTGACAGTGCGTGGCGCTACGCTACGCTAGGCTAGGACATGCTACAACGCCGGCCTACACGTGCTAACAACAACAGACTGACCGTCCGACCGGCAGACTTTGGCGGGTGTTACGGCAACAGCAACTGTCAGGGAGCGAGCGATATTAACTAAGGCGTAAAACCACCTAAATTGAATCTCTTAACGTTAAATGGCCATGCTTTTGTGGCATGGAATGTATGCATTGTGGAAAATAACACTGTAATAGGGGGAAAAAATGACTATATTTGTAGTTTTAAGCTTAAATGATAAAATATAGATTTCAGATTTAATATGTAATATTATATTATTATTATTATTATTATTATTATTATTATTATTAAAATGTAATAATATATTTATTGACAGTAGGAAAGTACGATGAAACTAAACAGTTCACGTCCGTTTGCCACGTACCAATTATCTGAGTTTGTGATTTCATAATGAGCGTTAAGTATGCAGCCCACACGGTCAATGATACAGACCAGCCGGTCTACAACACATGAAACAATGGAGCACAGCATCCGGGAAATCTCTCTCTGTGTGTGTGTGTGTGTGTGTGTGCGCGTGTGTGTGTGTGTGTGTGCGTGTTTGGCAGCTCTATGTGTCTCTAAAGTGTGGATCTTGGGGGTGGATCATGTATTTGCATAACGCCGTAAGGCCTAGCATAGACATTAATTACTGTGATCTTCAGTTGTTTCTCTTTCCCTCCCTATCCCTCTCTTTCTCTCCCTATCCCTCGCTTTCTTTCTCTCCCTATCCCTCTCTTTCTCTCCCTATCCCTCTCTTTCTTTCTCTCCCTATCCCTCCCCCTCCCTAACATCCTCTCTCCATCCCCTGCCTCTCCCTAACATCATCTCTTCCTCCATACTTCCCTCCCTCCATCCCTCTCTCTCTCCCTCCCTCCCTCCCTCTTTATTTGTCTCTTTCTTTCCTCTCCTCCTCTCCCATTCAAAGGTCACTAACTGCAATAAAAAGGGATCTTTTTCTTATTAACCGCTCCCATTCTGTTCTGTTTCCAATTAGCTTGCTTGAAAAATACGACTGCCTGGCACGTCCAAGAGGAGGGCAACGCACACACACACACCACACAAAAGCACCCGCGCTTTCAAGCACACACACAGACACTAATACACGCAAATAACTCTGGACCCTTTAAGTACTGACACAAACCAAAAACAACTTGTGTACTCACATATCCACGTATCCCCACACACACACACACACACACACACACACACACACACACACACACACACACACACACACACACCCTTTCATTTTCTTCCCAGCCAGAGACAGGAGATAAAAATACCCTGTGCTGACATGAGAAGGGCGGCCCAGTACTGGTAGCTCGTCAGACGAGCTCGTCTATTCTGCTCGAGAGAAGACAACAGAACAGACAGAAACCCAGTCAGAAACCCAGTCAGAAACCCAGTCAGAAACCCAGTCAGAAACCCAGTCAGAAACCCAGTCAGAAACCCAGTTAGAAACCCAGTTAGAAACCCAGTCGGAAACCCAGTCGGAAACCCAGTCGGAAACCATTCACAAGCCAGTCAGAAACCAGTCAGACCCAGTTAGAAACCCAGTATAAATCCAGTCAGAAACCCAGTCCGAAAACCCAGTCAGAAACCCAGTCAGAAACCAGCCAGAACCCCAGTCGGAAACCCCAGTCGGAAACCCCAGTCGGAAACCCCAGTCGGAAACCCCAGTCGGAAACCCCAGTCGGAAACCCAGTCAGAGCCCCAGTCAGAGCCCCAGTCAGAGCCCCAGTCAGAGCCCCAGTCAGAGCCCCAGTCAGAGCCCCAGTCAGAGGCCCAGTCAGAGGCCCAGTCAGAGGCCCAGTCAGAGCCCCAGTCAGAAACCCAGTCAGAAACCCGGTCAGAGCCCCAGTCAGAAGCCCGGTCAGAAACCCAGTCGGAAACCCAGTCGGAAACCATTCACAAGCCAGTCAGAAACCAGTCAGAAACCAGTCAGACCCAGTTAGAAACCCAGTATAAATCCAGTCAGAAACCCACTCCGAAAACCCAGTTCGAAACCCAGTCAGAAACCAGTCAGAAACCAAGCCAGAACCCCGGTCGGAAACCCCAGTCGGAAACCCCAGTCGGAAACCCCAGTCGGAAACCCCAGTCGGAAACCCCAGTCGGAAACCCCAGTCGGAAACCCCAGTCGGAAACCCCAGTCGGAAACCCCAGTCGGAAACCCCAGTCGGAAACCCCAGTCGGAAACCCCAGTCAGAAACCCAGTCAGAAACCCAGTCAGAAACCCAGTCAGAAACCCAGTCAGAGCCCCAGTCAGAGGCCCAGTCAGAGGCCCAGTCAGAAACCCAGTCAGAAACCCAGTCAGAAACCCAGTCAGAAACCCAGTCAGAGCCCCAGTCAGAAACCCAGCCAGAAACCCAGTCACAAACCCAGTCAGAAACCCAGTCAGAAACCCAGTCAAAAACCCAGTCAGAAACCCAGTCAGAGCCCCAGTCAGAAACCCAGTCAGAAACCCAGTCAGAAAGGCCGTTCAGTAAGAGCGTTCCTGGTGTAGAAGGGAGGACATAGGTAGACTATAACGAACTGTCCATTAACATTGGTGCTGCTTGCGAAACCAGTCTGAATGGTAAACTGTGTACTGAACCTGGACACTTGGTGTGCCTTGCTCACGAGAACAGAGAAAGGGAATACAACCTGCAACCAAAAAATAACCAAAAAATTTACTTTTGGTTTCCTTTTGAAGTTTGTTTAAAATAGCCATCACTGAGCATCATTTGGTCAGGACATCAGCCCGATAACACAGAGCCTAACTTTCTGGAGGCTGCAAATTGGCTCCCCATCCACTCGCTCACACACACACACACACATCGCCCCCCCCACCCCCACCAGCAGTGTCACGGGGGAGACCGACCGGCAAACAGGTCTCATGCCACCACCAGCAACACCACCACTCATTTTAATTAACAGCCCGTTTTAATTAAACATTGATTAGCGGCTAATTAGCCCCGGTGATAGCTCCCAGATGTGCGGGGCGCAGGCGGGAACGGGTGACGGGCCGGGGACGGATGACGGATCAGCACCGGCACCAAAATCGCGTAGGACGCCCCCCCTAGGGTCCAGGGGGGACGGGGGCGGAGGGGGTTGTTTTGTGATTATTTCCCCCCCGACCCTTTTCCAAATGGTGCCTGGGAGCAGCGCTGCACTCTAATTGATGTCGCTCCGATGGCTCTCGGATGGCGCGGGCTGGAGAGGAGGGTTCTGGCAATTTTCCGCCACTGCCAAGCAATGAAGGCATTCCTTAGGAGACTGTGTGACGCAGTCCAGGACCACAGCTAAAATGAAGCTAGGGCGCCGATGGCAATCACCCCGCTCGCTTGTCTAAGGGGAAGAGGAGGAGAGGAGGAGAGTTAGAGGAGGAGGAGTGACCCAGAAAGAAGACGGAGGAGGAAGAGGAGAGACAAAAGATGAGGAGGCAAAACCGAAGCTTTCCTTCACCGACAGAACCAGGAACTGTGAGAACAGAGGAGAAGTGACAGACTGACCTCCAATACAGTAAAAGAACACATCTACACCCTTTGAACTGAACGGAGGAGGGGAGGCAGAGCAGGAGGAGAGTCACAGAGCAGGAGAGTCACAGAGCAAGAGGCGAGTCACAGGGCAGGAGGAGGAGTCACAGAGCAGGAGAGTCAGAACAGGAGTTGTCACAGAGCAGGAGGTGAGTCACAGAGAAGGAGGAGGAGGAATCACAGAGCAGGAGGAGGAGGAGTCACAGAGCAGGAGGACGAGGAGTCACAGAGCAGGAGGAAGAGAAAGAGAGTCACAGACCAGGAGGAGGAGAGTCACAGAGCAGGAGGAGGAGAGTCACAGAGCAGGAGGAGAAGGGTCACAGAGGAGGAGAGTCATAGAGGGGGAGAGTCACAGAGCAGGAGTCAGAGCAACCGGAGGAAAGTCACAGAGCAGGAGGAGGAGGAGTCACAGAGCAGGAGTAGGAGGAGGAGAGTCACAGAGCAGGAGGAGGAGAGTCACAGAGCAGGAGGAGGAGAGTCACAGAGCAGGAGTCAGAGCAGGCGGAGGATCGTCACAGAGCAGCAGCAGGAGTTACAGAGCAGGAGGAGGAGAGTCAGAGCAGGAGGAGAAGAGTCACAGAGCAGTAGGAGGAGAAGGAGAGTCACAGAGCAGGAGGAGGAGAAGGAAAGTCCCAGAGCAGGCGGAGGAGAGTCAGAGTAGGAGTAGGAGAGTCATAGAGCAGGATGAGGAGTCTCAGAGCAGGAGTCAGAGCAGGCGGAGGAGAGTCACAGAGCAGGAGGAGGAGGAGTCACAGAGCAGGAGGAGGAGAGTCACAGCTACAACCTGTGGACTGTATTGTGATTACTCCCTCGGAGGAGGTGAGTAACAGAACAGGAGGAGAAGGAGTCACAGCTACAACCTGTGGACTGTGATTACTCCCTCATAGAAACAGCAGCATTTAAGGGTGTTGTGTAAACCACATTGAATTGCCTTTGTGTATGAAATGTGCTGTACAAATACACTGGATTTGATCTGTGGTGGGAGGGACACAGTGCGTGGGTCCCTCCTGAGCTGCTGTGTTCAGCAGGCCAGGTCACAGAACCCCATTAAGACTGAGCCCACATAGCCGACGGTCCACATCAAACTGGCCGGCCTCCACACGGACATTAGACTTTGTCTTGGAAGAGAGTGTTTTGTGCTACCACACAGTCAGAGTTCTCTCTCTCTCTCTCTCTCTCTCTCTCTCTCTCTCTCTCTCTCTCTCTCTCTCTCTCTCTCTCTCTCTCTCTCTCTCTCTCTCTCTCTCTCTCTCTCTCTCTCTCTCTCTCTCTCTCTCTCTCTCTCTCTCTCTCTCTCTCTCTCTCTCTCTCTCTCTCTCTCTCTCTCTCTCTCTCTCTCTCTCTCTCTCTCTCTCTCTCTCTCTCTCTCTCTCTCTCTCTCTCTCTCTCTCTCTCTCTCTCTCTCTCTCTCTCTCTCTCTCTCTCTCTCTCTCTCTCTCTCTCTCTCTCTCTCTCTCTCTCTCTCTCTCTCTCTCTCTCTCTCTCTCTCTCTCTCTCTCTCTCTCTCTCTCTCTCTCTCTCTCTCTCTCTCTCTCTCTCTCTCTCTCACACAAAGCCCTCTCAAAGAGAAACAGACAGTGTTCGCGGACACATTTTAACGTTTAGAAAAAGATCAGAAAGTGCTAACAATGCTAATCGTCACAGCATGAGAAAGGGACGATTCCGCCATCAAAAGAAATTCTATGTATGTTAAATGTTTAGATTCCGCCCAGCTTAGACCTGATCACAGTGACTCTGTGGAGTAGTGTGTGTGTGTGTGTGTGTGTGTGTGTGCACAGCTGTGATGATTATCAGCCAGGCGGTAAAAGATGCATGCAAATGGCACGAGATCAAACAGACTAGTAAATAAATGCAGTTATCACAAAGGCTCATGAACGAACGAACACACACACACACACACACACACACACAAAATAAATAAAAGCACTCCATAAGATAAATAATGAATATCAGAGCCAGATTGTCTTTCACTTAATCCTGTATACCCAGTCAATCGTTCGTCCTCTCTTTCTCTTTTTTTATTTTTCCTGTCTTGCGTATGTATGTGTGTGTGTGTGTGTGTGTGTGTGTGTGTGTGTGTGTGTGTGTGTGTGTGCAGCCACATCAGATGGCCCTGTAGGATCATCTGCCAACATCAATAAACATACGTGTAACATACCATCATACAAGCCCTGCGTGTTTTGTTTTCCCTGTCTGTCTCCTGGTCTCCTCGCGTCCCTCCAATCTATCCCTCCCTCCCTCCCTCCCTCCATCCATCCATCCATCTCTCCTTGTGATCCCAAAATGAGGTATCACACCCTGGCCCAATGCATTTCCTTCTGTAGATGGTATATGTGCTGATTGACAGAGTAATATTATTATATTGAGGCAGGCCTTCCCTTCAATAGATGACATGAAAGAGTAATATTTGGCAAAGTAATTTCATTATTGAGTCTTTCCTTTTTCTTCTCCTAAAACTACTCAAGTGAAAACTCTGCAGTGTCTTAATCTGATGGACAATTCCTCCGTCAAGATCACTCAAACCAGCATTTTAATACGTTCAACTCTTTTCAGCATCATTGAAAAAGTAATTTATACAAAACCCACATTATGTTAAAATGGATTTCACCGTGAATTACAAGAGAATGCATTCTGAAAAAGGTAAATATACGTATAAAAAGAGTTGAAAAGCGTCATGTATTACTGCCAACAAAGCATTAACATGCCAACGTTGACCATAGCAACAGTATCTACAGTGACCACACACACTACTACCTAGTGTCCCGACAACGTTCAAAACAGACCAGGGGTATACTTTGCTACTGCCCTGTTACATCCACACACACACACACACACACACACACACACACACACAGACACAGAGAGGGAGGGAGACCAGGGATATACTTTTATACTACCTAGAGTCTACTACCCAGTGTCCCGATAACGTTCAAACAAACCAGGGGTATACTTTTCTACTGAGAGAGAGAGAGAGAGAGAGAGAGAGAGAGAGAAAGAGAGGGATGGAGGGGGAGGTGCTAGATACAAATATCCACCCTGTCCCGCAGTTTATCGTGTAGTGTAGGGCATGTACTGCAAGCACCAAACACAGGACTCTGAACAGCAACGTGTTTCATTTCTCTTTAGGGCCACCACTCCAGTCTGGGAGGAGGAGAGAGAGATGGAGCGAGGGGGAGAGGAGGGGAGGGGAACGGGGAGGGGAGGGGAGGGGAGGAGAGGAGAGGAGAGACGGCGTGAGGGAGGAGAGGAGAGGAGAGAGGAGAGGAGGACTTGATTGGGATGGAGCAGCGCTCTGAGCAGGGGAATCACATCTCAAAGCAGTATTGATTTGTGTTCTAACTCTCAGTTTGTTGAGGGAGGATGGAGTGGTAATGGGTGGTTGAGACAGAGAGAGGGAGTGAGTGTCGGAGAGAGAAGAGCAACGAGAGGGGCGAGGCGTGTCTGGGCGGGTCTGTCTGATAGAGAGAGTGTGTGTGTGTGTGTGTGTGTGTGTGTGTGTGTGTGTGTGTGTGTGTGTGTGTGTGCCGGTAAAAACATTAAGGGGTCTAGATTGTTCCTCTCTAAAAAGGGAGGACGGTTTAGAAATACAAGTCTAATCAGAGGTAATGTTATTACCAGACACGTTTACCAACACGGAGGAGTCCCTCTCTATCACGCTGACCACACACACACACACACACCTTACTCTCCTCCTCTTTCTCGGATCCTCTCTCGCGCACGCACGCACACACACACAATGGTCACACCTCTCCCTCCTATTCCATCCCTGCTTCTCTCCATCTCTCACACTCTCTTTCTCTCGCTTAATTCCAGAAACACACACACGAGACAGAGAGAGCCACACCTTGCCCGCTCTCGCTCTCGCTCTCGCTCTCGCTCTCGCTCTCGCTCTCTCTCTCTCGCTCTCTCTCTCTCTCTCTCTCCCTCTCCCTCTCCCTCTCCCTCTCCCTCTCCCGTAGGTTAATTCCTTGGCGGGATCAGTGGTGATTACCAGCCCAGCGGAGCGAGGAGCTCAGGGGGGAGATGGCCAGCGGAAAGATCGATTTCGCTTTTTACCGACTTAATTCAATACGGGCTATTTAAACTGACAGGCCAGCCAGAAATTAGATTGTATTTGCCGGGTATGGATTTCTTTTTTGGAGGTGGGGGGGGGTAGGGTGAAAGAAACCGGAGCAGGGGGGCCCGAGTTTACAAGGGGTCCCAACGCCCTCCCACACCCTTCAGTCTAGCCGGGGCCCCCTCCCCCCATCCCTCCCCCCATCCCTCCCCCCATCCCTCCCCCTCCATCCAGGTTTACACGGCCCACACACTCTCCGCCGGTAATCACAGAGTCAGAGGCCATCGATTATTCAGTATTTTCTCACATCGCCGTTTTTTTCCCTCTCTGCTAGGAGTCTAAACAGGTTATTGACGGACTCTAATATGAGCGAGGGAGGGAGGGAGGGAGGGAGGGATCGTGTGTGTGTGTGTGTGTGTGTGTGTGTGTGTGTGTGTGTGTGTGTGTGTGTGTATGGCCGGCTGACAGCTCGTACGAGCATGGCCTGGTCTAAACAAAGCCCGACAGCCTGACTCCTGGATCACTCTCTCCACCAATCCATCAAACAGCAGACGGATTCCAAATGACTCCTGAACGAATCACAGGGATTCTATCAAACATCAGACCGATTTGAAATGACTCCTGAACGAATCACAGTCTATCAAATATCAGGCGGATTCCAAATGACTCCTGAACGAATCACAGAGTCTCTATCAAACATACGAATGATTCCAAAACGAATCCCACTGCCTCCACGAATGAGCACATACTGACCCCCTAGAAAAAACTACAAGTTAATCTTCCATTTCCAAATGACTCCTTAACGATTTATCCATGTTTTTACAAGTTTTGTTGTTGGAAACGATTCCTCTAGTCTGGAGTTTACATGAAACAGCAGCTACTGTGAGTCTAAACGAATCTCTGTGCACACGTATGACAGAAACGAACACGACCACGGGATTCACAGTCAGAGAGGCTTTAGACACGAGTTGAAATAAATGCACACGTCACCGCCATGTTTCTCTGGCACTGTTACACGCTAGTACGCAGAACGTGTCCTCCGCCTCTCCCACTGACGAACGTTAAAGTGACACAGGTCACACCCTACCGTGTCCCATTACAATCACACACACACACACACTCTCTCACAGGCCGTCACACACACACACGCACACTCACAGGCCATCATACACACACTCTCACAGGCCGTCACACACACACACACACACACACTCTCTCTCTCACAGGCCGTCACACACACACACAAACTCACATGCCATCATACACACACTCTCACAGGCCGTCACACACACACACACACACACACACACACACACACACACACACACACACACACACACACACATCAGAGTCGGGAGCCCATAGCCTTGGTGCTAACACTTAGCATAGCTCCTGGTCATTCTTATTCATGCTATGTAGATTACTTTCCACAGTGCAGGCCTTCAAAGGGAGACCCTGAGGTTGCCATTGATGCCTTCTTAACCCCCCCCTCCAGGCCCTGACCCAGGGGAGACATGGTGTGTGTGTGTGTGTGTGTGTGTGTGTGTGTGTGTGTGTGTGTGTGTGTGTGTGTGTGTGTGTGTGTGTGTGTGTGTGTCTGAACTCTCCCGTCCCACATTGAAGGTGATTTTGATTTGCAGTCGTCTGATATTGAGTGCTTTGGCAGTGAGGAGGACTCAGTGAGGAGGAGTGAGTGAGTGAGTGTGTGTGTGTGTGTGTGTGTGTGTGTGTGTGTGTTTTCCACTTACACCCCAGAGACAGATTTTAAATCACTGCCATGTGCGTTCTGACATGGCAGATCTGAGGAGGGGTGAGTGACGCAATGCGACTTCTCATGCAACAAAACACAGTCAAAACACACACACACACAGACAACAACAACAACTGTGTTTTTGCATGTGTGTGTGTGTATCTGAGTGAGAGTGAGTGTGTGTGAGGGCCTGGGTGTGTTTCATGTTTTTGGTGTGTGTGTGTGTGTGAGAGAGAGAGAGTGTGTTTCATGTGTTTGCTGGTGTGAGCGCATGTGTGTGTGTGTGAGTGAGTGAGTGAGTGAGTGAGTGAGTGAGAGAGTGAGTGGGAGAGAGAGGGAGAGAGAAAAACTTGGCACCTGGCAGACGGGAGCTGGGCAAACAAGGCTATTAGTTAATGACACGTCTGAAATCACCCTAAACGCAGGAGAGAGAGAGAAAGAAAGAGATAGAGAGGGATAGAGAGAGATAGAGAGATAGAGAGAGAGCGAGAGAGAGAGATAGAGAGAGATAGAGAGGGATAGAGAGGGATAGAGGGATATAGAGAGAGATAGAGAGATAGAGAGAGAGCGAGAGAGAGAGATAGAGGGATAGTGAGAGAGAGGTTTATGTAAAGAGAGAGAGAAAGAATGAGAGAAAAGGAGAGAGAGTGAAAGGCATGAGTGGAGAAAAAGAGAGGTAGGAATAGAAAATGGTGAAAGGTGGAGAGAAGGAGAGAGCGATGAGATAAAATGATGGGGCAGAGTGGGAAAGCGGGATGCAGAAAAAGGAAGAGAGTAAAGAGAGAGGGGGGAAAGAGGAGAGAGGTGCATGAAAAACTAGCTCTTGCTCCGGGTGTGAGTGAGTGAGTGACGTGTGTGTGTGTGTGTGTGTGCGTGTGTGTGTGCGCGTGTGTGTGTGTGAATATGTGAGTGAGTCTGTGTGTGTGTGTGTGTGTGTGTGTGTGTGTGTGTGTGAATATGTGAGTAAGTCTGTGCGTGTGTGTATATGTGTGTGTGTGTGTGTGTGTGTGTGTGTGTGTGAATATGTGAGTAAGTCTGTGCGTGTGTGTATATGTGTGTGTGTGTGTGAACATGTGAGTAAGTCTGTGCGCGTGTGTATATGTTTTTTGTGTGTGTGTGTGTGTGTGTGTGTGTGTGTGTGGTCTGTCTCTGTGGTCATCTCTTTGGCCGCCCCGTACCCTGACAGCCTGCCAGCTGCTATGATTAATAACACCTTTCACTTCTACAGCCGCCTCCCTCTCTCTCTCACACACACACACACACACACATTTTTTTTCTTTCCTGTGCCAACATCTTTATGGTGAGGAGAATGTGACACACTGTTAAGTAAAGTTTTGCATACACATGCTCAAATAAGACACACTATATCATGACAGAATACCATCACACATGCAAATACACACAGAGAGAACCAGAAACCAGAAACACACACACACACACACAGAGAGAAACACACACATACACTCGCACAGAAACAGAGACCCTCAGAAAAACACACGCACACACACACACACACACACACACACACACACACACACACAGAGAAATGTACAGCAAAGAGAAACACAAACACAAACACACATGCACACTGGTTATTCATGCATCTCTCTCCTCTCCCCCTCTCTCATCCTTTTTCTGCATCCCCCTTTCCCACTGTCCTCCCCATCATTTTCTCTCATCCCTCTCTCCTTCTCTCCACCTATCACCATTTTCTATCCCTACCTCTCTTTCTCAACTCATGCCTTTCATTCTCTCTCCTTTTCTCACACACACACAAAGAAACAAAAATACACAAAGAGAAACACACACACACAGACAAAGAGAAACAGAAATACACAGACAGACACACACACACACACAGATAGAGAAATACACTCTCAGACAGACGGAGGGAGAGAAACAGGAACACACACGGAGAGTCAAACCTAATAACTATGGATTGTGTGAAATCTTCAGAAGGTAGACAGGACGCTTCAAGGTCCTGTGTTTTTTTTTACTATCTCTCTCCCTCACACACACACACACACACAGACACGTCCTTGCATAAAACACTTTAAATCAATATGCGGCTATACCCCAAACACACTTCTAGAGCTCCGAAAACTTGAAGCAGGGGTCGGAATAATCTGTTTTCCTGTTTCTACATGCAGCTCTTTTAGGCAGACATCTTACCTCTAAGTTGTTTTGGAAAGAAAAAACACAGTTGCACGCAAGCTTACACACACACACACACAGACACACACACAGACACACACACACACACACGTTCATCCGACATAAACATAGTGTACAATGATCAAAAGGTAATTCATCTCAAATGAAATTGAAATAATAACCCAGAAAAAAAAACCTATGCAGGGACAAGAACCCCCAAATCACATCAGGTGAAGTTCTCGCACGGCACAAACCATCTGGCTGTACCCTCCGACAAACTCTTCCCTTCATCAACAACTCATACCACCACCCCCCCCCCCCCCCCCCCCCCCGCCGACGATGAGGACCAATTAAAAATCATACACGCTATCCTTCATCATTCCTTATGCAAATGATGACGATGGTGGAGCTGCGAGGTAATGGGAGGCGAAGGGCGAGGCTGGAATCCAAACAAAGGGATCATTAGGAGGGAGATCTGGTGGGACCTCAATCCGTCTCAATGATCTGATCCCAGCGCTGATGAACGACTCAGAGATCCCTCACGGAACTGGCTATTAATCAAACACAACCGCTAGTCCAGTGAGCCAAGAGGGAGAGAGTTTACGCCCGAATTACATCTCAACTTTGTAGTGTGTGTGTGTATGTGTGTGTGTGTGTGGGGGGGGGGGGGGGGGGGGGGGGGGGGGGACACGTGAGTGCAAAGAAAAAAAAAGAAACAAAGTTACACTTTTTTTTTTTTTTTTTTTTAAGTTAACTTTTTTTTTATATATTCATTATTGTGAAACTCTATAACCTGTCTACCTTGCGTCACTGTTTGTGTTCAGAGGCATGCAAATAAAGACCTGGTTTTTAAATCCAGGTCTCCTAAGCAGAACGGGGAGTGGCTTTAAAGGCTAGTTGGCTGGAAGTTTGGAAGGAGTCGAGGAACGCATTATTAAACCCACTGGACTTACAGGCTCTGGGACCAATCAATCAAAGAACGATAGAGAGAGGGAGGAAAAGAAGAGATGAGGAAGACAGGAAAAAAAGAGAGAGAAAAAGAAGAGCAAGGAAGCAACGGACTATTTAGTATTTGTGTGTGTGATAGAGAGAGGGGGGGCAGAGAGAGAGGATGTGAAGGAGAGGAGGAAAAAAGAGAGAGATAGAGACAGAGATAGATAGAGAGAAAGAAAGAAAGAGAGAGAGAGAGAGCAAGAGATTGTGAAGGAGAGGAGGAAGAGGGAGAGGAGAGAAAGAGAGAGAAAGAAAGAGAGAGAGAGAGAGATTGTGAAGGAGAGGAGAAAGAGGCAAAGGAGGCAAAGAGAGAGAGCGAGCGAGCGAGCAAGAGAGACAGAGAGAACAAGAGAGAGAGAGAGAGAGAGAGAGAGAGAGAGAGTGAGAGAAAGAGAAAGACAGCGAGAGAGAGAGATGTATGACGAGGACAGTCGTTAAGAGCTTCGTATTAATCTCACTTTCCTTTCCCCCCAAAAAACTGCCACGACCCTTCAAGGTCATCGTCCAATCAGATTGCAGACAGCCCATGCAATCCCATTGGGCCAGGCCAAACGCTTCTCCAAATGGTCGAGGCCACTTCTCATGCCCCCCCCCCCACCCCATCCCACCACCACCACCCTCGACACCGGGTTGTCCATTACAGGGACAGGTTGCCGGGTAACGAGCGCACAGTGCCTGACCTCTGTGATCTAATGAGGTGTGTGTCACCGTTAAATACGTCCCCGGCGCCCTGCTCAGGGCCGGGAGCTTCCCCGAAGGAGGGTTCCTAGGTAATGTGATGCATGAAGTGTCTCAGCGAGCGGGAACGAGACAGAATGGTCAATAACACAAACACACACACACACACACACACTCTCTCTCTCACACACACACACACACACACACACACAGTCACACACAGTCACAC
>JAPMUY010008497.1:660000-662500 GCA_026901105.3 Galaxias olidus | reverse complement strand
AATCAAGCAGAGTTCATTTTAACTAGTAGGAGCAACTTTTTGCTTTGGCTTATTTTTTTCCAAAAGTCTACTTTGAAGTTTAAAATGGACTCCAAACGAGTTTAAACCTGAGATCTATAGAACCTGATCATTCCCAATTTCCAGTTCTTGTCTCACGTGAAACTTTGGTTTACTTTTGATGATTTTAGTTACAAGCCAACTCGATACCACAGCTCCCCCTGTGATGTCCACAATCAATCCATGACAAACATCAGCAGATTGTGGAGCAAAGAAAAAAGAGAAAAAGCAAACTTAGCCTGGTCTTAATGGAGATGAATGATAGTGCTCTAGCTCTTGTCGCTTGTTAAAACCCTCCCAAGGCACGCGCGCACGCGCGCACACACACACACACACACACACACACACACACACGTAAAATACAGACAGTGAAACACACGCACACAAGCATTGATACAAACAGTCAGACACACACAAACGCCCAAACAGACAAAATAGCTGTGCTAGGCACGGCGACCCCTCTTCCCACCCAAACTTTATCATAACTCCCGTTTAATGGGAAAACCAATGACAAGCTCAAGGAGAAGTCCCGGCCCAGCCGAAAATCAATTTACGGTCCCAAAGTACAAAAGAGAACAGGTAGAACTAAAAGACAAGGCAGAAAAGGAAAAGAAAAAAAATGGGAAAAAGTTGTTTAAGGTGTTGGCAGGAGCAGGATATCATATCAAATAGTCCATGTGAGTCGTATTTCTTTCGCAGACTTATAAGCTTGAGAAGACTACATCCGATTTTCAAGACAATTTGTTGGTAACTGTTAGCAAAGAGGGCAAGTCTGGCAGATCGGTAAGGGGAATACCATCGCTGATAACTGGGGGAAAGCAGTGTCTTAGTAACGGACATTGAAGATAATGCTCGCAGCATTGCGTTTCTATGGTTACAAAGCTACATTTGCAGGCCGCGACTCAAACTTTACTCAACTGATGATATGCCTATGGAATAGCCTAGTGATAATTTCTAGAGCCTGTGATTTTGTGTTTTCTTATACACTTGTAGTCTCATTTGTTTTCTACTAATGCTCTACACAAGGTGCATTATTCAGGACACGAGGCGAAACATTTAATAATCTAGTATCACTTCAATTGTTACAAGTATCGTTTGTATTTGTGAACAATTACACTTCATACATCAAATTAGACCTTTCCAAAAACAATTTTACAGTATAGCCCTTCCTTGACCGAACGGTTACCTGTTTCAGCTGTAATTTGCTCAAAGACTAATCCACTTGTTCCGAGCACTGGCTAGACAGCGAGCAAAATAAGTTGAGACAATATTATTGCAAGGCATGAAGCAAGTATTTCTGGGGAATGTAAAACTAATTGCAAGGGAACGCAATGAATTTTTTCTCTCTCTCCACCAAGACCCTGTCACATTTGCTGTTGATGTGAGACGCTAGCAAGCGAAGGAGGGTTTGGCAGATTGTGCTACACTGTTGCAAAAACAGCCAGGCCTTATTAAAAAACATGTAGGCTATCTTTGTTTCTGCACACTCCGTCCACACTTCATACACTGCGACAAAAAAAATTACCCAAAAACTAGCAAAGGAAAGCCAATATGTTTGTAGTGGGCCACTGGGCCTACACTCTTGGAAATTTTTTGTCCATCTGCCTACTGCTGTACACGGAGTCAGTGGGAGCAAGGAAGACAAAACTGATGGAACATAGGTTTTTGGGCTACACTTTGACTTGAATTTGAAAAGCAAGGGCGACAAAACAAAAACTTCATCAGCCCAAAATAACGTCACACCCGATTCAGACTACTCATATTGACAAACTAAACATGTGATGTGTAACAAACTTCTGAAGCAGTAGCGTAATAGGTGACATACTGTATATCACTTACTGGTCAAGTGGAAAGATGGCCACAAGGATCGTTCAAATAATCCAACGCCATTCCAAGGTTTGCGCTGCCATCTTTACCGTACATTTTTGTCCCAACAAAAATTATATATGTTGCATATTTTCCCGTGAGTTAGAGCCAAATCGGCTACAATTCAGTCTGATTAAAAGTTACGGTGTTCGGCGCCTTTGGATAATTACTTGCAGCTGTCGATTTCTGAAACGTTGTTTCTGTCACTCCTATCTGAATTATTTTACCCACAGAAATCTGTTTGAGGTTGAGCGTGATTTAAGCAGCAAAAAAAATCTATTTGTATTCTGTATATATATATATATATATATGTTGAAATTGAAGGAGAAAGCCCTTTATGTGTTCGTCAGCTCTGCCATACTGAATTTGACCTCTTAGGTTCGAACACAATGGCAGACAAATTAATGCCTAGCGAAAAGTCCTTTTTCAAGGGTGTTCGACAAAACACATACCTTTGAAACAATCGGCCAAGGAGTCTACTAAGTGACCTCCAGCCAAAGTAATTTGTGTTTCCGCGTGCGCATACACGCACACGCGCGCGCGCACGTACACGTACATTCGCAGGCACACACACACA
>JAPMUY010008497.1:632500-652500 GCA_026901105.3 Galaxias olidus | reverse complement strand
CCGTCCCCATGGATGAGACATCAGCCTTGATCTGAAGCTGGCCCACCTGGGGGAGGGGCGGTCGAAGGAGTTGCCCTGTCAACCAGCTTGATGGACAGTTGAGAAGGAAGCCCTGGTGTGTTATTACTGTGGGCCGGGGGCCATCAGCGTAGACGTAGAACATATAGAACAAACTTAGAGCACGGATCTCCAACAATAGAGATGACCAACATGCAATACTGATTGACAGCGGGTTAGATGGCTTTTTATGGTATAGGCTCAAGCACATGCCACACATCGCGACAGTGCATGTGTTTAAAAAAAGGAAGCTGTAAGGGTCAGGGATATTGACTTTGGGACCTTGGTTCCTAGAAGAAGAAAAAATTTAAATATATTAAAATAGTAATTTATAATTTTCCATGTAGAATTTTTTTTTTTACTTTTTGTAAACAATCTATACTGAATCTCACTTTAAGTGAACTGAAATCATGTTGAATGGCTGCTCTGCATTTCAAAAGGTATTTGAATAGAAGAATACACCGTAAAAGAACAGACTCTCTCTTTACATTTAGACAGAGGTGTTACTTTTGCCTTTACACATTAAGATAGGATATTTAACACCTAGCTAAGACTGAAGCTATGAAGTGGGCAGTGTTGTGTGTGTTCTCTTAAGTTAAGTTGTGTAAAATTCCGCCATTATAATTTTTATTAAGCCATATACATTAAAATTAGGATACAGAGACACTTCAACGAAAATACAACAATATAACATCGAATAACATATGTGGAGCATTAATTGAATGATCATCCTTGAGATGTTTCAGTTTAATTGGTGTCCATCTGTGGTAAATTAAAAAGAAAAGAAAAAACAATGGCCAATAATGGCTTTTAACTTTTTGTTCCGGTACATAAAATTTTTTAAATCATTAGGCCAGGTATATTTTATTATTTGATGCAGTTTCCCTCATTTACTATTGTTCTCTCTGTGGTTTCAGTGTTGATAAATAAGCTCCAGAACACCTGGTAGACCTTTTCTTGTAATCTTAAAAACCGTGAATAATAAGAAAAAAAAACATGTTTACTTTACTCTAAACAGTCCGTGAAGCTTACATCCTTTTCATACGTTTAACTTTGAATAAGCCGCTATAATCCATCATCAGCATTTTAAAGTAAAGCAAAGATTACAGGCTACTTAACCAAGGGAGGATTCGACCACTACAATCCTTTGTGCCTTTACAGAAAAAAATGAATTACAGTGATGTTGACACAGCGAATGTATTTAAACACCTACTTTCAGCCAATTTCAAAAGAGAAGACTTGCCGTTGAGCCCGCCAGACATTCAGTCGGACTCAAATAGCAAAATTATCATTTTAATCCGTTTTTACATGTTCCCCTTCTCCAGGGATACATACGGTACATTTCATACATATATTATAATACATTTGCCAACTCATGCAAGGTAGAAATACATCTTATCTCATCACAGTCGGATATAAAATGGGAAGACCAATACATATTCCAAAACGGCAGAGCTGAAGTTTGATTTATGGGGAAATCAAGAGGTTGAGAGCTGATGAGCGGTGCAAGAAAAGTCTTAAGTTAGTTTTTAAATTCTGGAGAAGAATCATGGACATGATTTGTACGTGGAGTTGTCTCCACCTAGTGGTTGTTTTAAAGTATTGTTACTCAGATGGCTGAGCGCAATTCAGCGAACAGCCCTGTGATAGACTGGCGACCTGTCCAGGGTGTACCCCGCCTCTCGCCCTGTGTCGGCTGGGATAGGCTCCAGTCCCCCCGCGATCCTGCATAGGATAATAAGCGGTGTAGCTAATGGATGGATGGATGGAATTCAGCGAACAGGCTTGCAGGGGCCGGATCGGATACCTCGATATCAATTTAGCTCAGCTGTTGTGGATCTCATTGAACCGAACGGACAGAAATATTCTGCTTGAAACACTGCAACACTTTCAGTAGTAAAAGTTCCACAGTTGTTTTTTTATTTTTATAAGACTTAAAAATAAACATTTGTTGTTTACCCGAAAGGTGAAACGGCTACTGATACTTATAAAACAGCTACTGATTAAAATAAACTAAAAAGTGTTTTGTGACTTTAAGCATGCATCCGACGAGCTATCATCATCATCATCATCATCATCGTCATCCGCTTTGTCCGGGGTCGGGTCGCGGAGGTAGCAGTTCAAGCAGGGCATCCCAAACTTCCCTTTCCCGGGCCACATTAACCAGCTCTGACTGGGGGATTCCAAGGCGTTCCCAGGCCAGTGTGGAGATATAATCCCTCCACCTGGTCCTAGGTCTGCCCCGCGGCCTCCGCCCAGCTGGACGTGCCTGGAAACACCTCCCTAGGGAGGCGGCCAGGTGGCATCCTTACTAGATGCCCGAACCACCTCAACTGGCTCCTTTCTACGCAAAGAAGCAGCGGCTCTACTCCGAGTCCCTCACGAATGGCTGAACTTCTCACCCTATCCCTAAGGGAGATGCCAGCCACCCTCCGGAGGAAACTAATTTCCGCCGCTTGTATCCGCGATCTCGTTCTTTCGGTCAAAAAATCTTTTTTTATGAACAAATTCCTTTTGTAGTTCTTTGTCCAGTGCTCTCCCTGGTGGCAGATATGCAGAGGCGTTGTCTGTCCGTCGGTTCGAACAGGCTCTGCTCTGGCTGTATTGAAATTACTTTCAATATCAACTTTGTACTCAAGACTCCTGTCAAGACAAATGGAACTCAAAGTCATGTTTCATATTCTTCCCTGCAGCTTTATCTGTCCAGGATTATGATTATGAGTGTAGAACGGCATAAAGATAAGAACAGCACATGGTCTTGAAAGAGCTAATAATCAATAGCTAAGTAGAGAATCCATACTCACCGACACAATTCTCTCTCTCTCTCTCTCTCTCTCTCTCTCTCTCTCTCTCTCTCTCTCCATTTGGGTTAAACAAGTCTGATTGTGTCAACACAGTGATAAGACACAATAAAAGTGACACAAATTGAGCACGATGAGATTGTGTGGTGTTATCTGTCTCTCTCGTGTAGTGTCGGTCGGTCAAGGTGCTGTGATAAGGTGCATTGTACTAAGGTTAGCCAGCCTGCCAGTCAGTCAGTCAGTCAGTGCCTGCAGAAACTACAGAAAAACACAAAGGAGAATAAAAAAACTAAGCGGAAACTTCCCCACGCCCCACAACGATCTGATCTCCAAGAGAGAGCTTTCCTTTAGTTAGAAGTGTGCGTTACCCGGACAACCTGCGGCCATGAGGTCCGTGCCCAGCCTGGTTCTCCTCTGCCTCCTGCTGGGGCTATCTCCATCTGCCGCAGCCCCGCGACGGTGCCTCGTGTCTGGGTCGGAGCCTGGACGCGCCGGGTCCCCACGGTCCCTTAGCTCCAGGAACAACAAGCTGCTCCTGATCTCCTTCGACGGGTTCCGCTGGGACTACGACCGGGACGTGGACACTCCTCACCTGGACAGGATGGCCCTGGACGGGGTGAGGGCCACCTACGTCACCCCGCCCTACCTCACCATCACCAGCCCCACGCACTTCACCCTGCTCACAGGTGAGACGGGGAGAGGAGGGGAGAGGAGGGGAGAGGGAGAGGGGGGAGGGGTGAGACAGAGTGAGGAGGTGAGAGAGAGTGAGAGAGGGGGAAGGAGGTGAGACAGAGTAAGGAGGTGAGAGAGAGTGAGAGAGTGAGACAGAGTGAGGAGGTGAGAGAGAGTGAGAGAGGGGTAAGGAGGTGAGATAGAGTAAGGAGGTGAGGGTGAGTGAGAGAGTGAGACAGAGTCAGGAGGTGAGAGAGGGGTTAGGAAGTGAGACAGAGTAAGGAGGTGAGAGAGAGTGAGAGAGTGAGACAGAGTCAGGAGGTGAGAGAGGGGTTAGGAAGTGAGACAGAGTAAGGAGGTGAGAGAGAGTGAGAGAGTGAGACAGAGTCAGGAGGTGAGAGAGGGGTTATGAAGTGAGACAGAGAAAGGAGGTGAGAGAGGGGTTATGAAGTGAGACCGAGAAAGGAGGTGAGAGAGAGTGAGAGAGTGAGACAGAGTGAGGAGGTGAGAGAGAGTGAGACAGAGTGAGGAGGTGAGAGCCATGCGAAAGGGGTAAGGAAGTGAGATAGAGTAAGGAGGTGAGAGAGGAGAGGAAGAAGGAGGTGGGATAGAGAGTGAGACAGAGTGAGGAGGTCCGAGACAGGGGAGGGGGAGAAGGGGGAGGCGATACAGAGTAAGGAGGTGAGAGAGGGGAGGAGAATCTCAAACATAATGTAGTTATATATTGTTGATGCAAAAAATCAGTGTTGTCTTTGAACATATCACTGATTTAATAACACAAATGATTAAAGTGGCACCTATTTTAACTTGTTAACTTCCATGTCATATTATCTCAATTACCTTTTATGTTAATCCCTTATGATGAGATGGCATCACACCTTGGTGAATAATGTTTGGGAAAAAAAGGCACTATTTGATGCTAATTAATGAATTATAAAATATGTAGGTATACACAAATTTACCATCATGGAAAATAAAAGGCAAATCTGGAAAATCTCAGATATTCTTTCTGTGTTTAAGACAAAAGAAGGCCTTTGAGATTAAAATGCATTATGATAAATTAATTTGCAGAAATAGAAGAGACTATATGTATTTTTTAAATTAAATTTCTGTTGAGCTAATTTATATATTTTTTCTTCACAAAGCAAAGAAGCACCGTCGGTAGCCAGTGTATCAAAAATAGTTATTACTCATAATGTCCGTCTCCAGGGAAATCTTTAGTAAAAGGCGAAAGATTCATACGATTTGAAGTGAGACCAGAGCGTACTGGTTTGAGATGGTAAACTAAACGCAGTCTTTCTCGTCCGTATCACTCTCCAGAACGGTTGACCAAAAAATTTAACTTAAAACCTGTAATACACCAATAAAAAAATTTGTGCAACAGAATTAAGGCAATTTATAATTTAAATTAACAACGAAGTCATATAAATAAAAAGATCCTAGTGTTTGTAGGGCACATGACAAAACATGCTGGGTAATAAACCTAAAACATCCAAGCGTGGATATAACTGAAAACCTACATGGTGGACATGCTCAGCTCCATAAACGTACAGGTTACTTTACATTTAAAGATCATGATATTATTTTCACAGTTAAAAGAAGCCAATACAAGCCAGTACCAAAACTTAATAGATACTCATCGTGTTCCTCTCCACGGAAATCTTTAGTAAAAGGTGAAAGATTTATATAATCTGAAGAGAAACCCGAGTAAATGCAAGATACAAAACGGTGTAATGTCATTGTAACGGCAAATCATTACATTTCGTGCATGTTAATTCCAATGACAAATAATATAGGACTGTAAATAAATAATTATCGAGGCAAGTTTCCAATGAGATACATAAATTAGTTTAGATGAAAATTATTTACAAATCTAAAACTGCAGATTGGAGTCCTTTTTGACAGAGGCCAAGGCTGTTTTACTAAAAATGACTGGAATGGATTACGTGATTAGGGCAACACCTATGTGGCATCGACATTTGCATCACTAAGTTCTGTTTATTTTCACAATGGAAAGAAGCCCCGTCGTATGACAGGGCATCAAAAAATTAGTTGATACTCATAATGTTCCTCTCCACGGAAATCTTTAGTAAAAGGCGAAAGATTTATACGATCTGAAGAGAAACCAGAGTGTACTGACTCATGCTTTGTAGGCGAAGGAAAGTCTTTCTCAGCCGTACTACTCTCGAAAATGGTGTTACCTTAACAAATATAAAAAATAAAAAGAAAAAGTTTTAAACCAGTAACACACCAAAGGAAATGTGTCATACGATCAAAGTTATTCATAATTTCAATTCACTACAAAGTCAAATAAATTAAAATCGCAATGTTTGTAACATATACGACAAAGCATGCTGGGTAATATAGGCTACGTCACTGTTCTAGAATTGGGCACTTTCTGGTTAGACCACTGTACTGAGCAAGCTGTTCTGAAAAAAAGACTACAATAATCAACATTTCGGTTGACTTAATTATAAAAAAGAAATACAGTGGTTATTTGGTGTGTTATATCGATGTCTACTCGCGTTAGTATTAGCGGCAGTCTGCGCATGCTCCAAACAGCACGCCGTGCTTCATTGAACATAATGAGCAAAGAATGGGAGAAAGGCGGAGAGTGGTCAAAGTCCAACCAGTTTTAGTTAAGTTGGGGGTTATACTACCGCAAATATACATAGAAGTATCGTTTTTAATGAGTAGTTCAATATTTATTTATTCTCCCAATTGCATTTTTATGTACTGCCGTAGTGTTTTACTCTGCACATGACAGACGCAACTCTTTATAAGTATCTATCTGGACTACGCTAAACTCGTATCGTGAATAAATTAACAAAATAACCACTGTGCTGCATATTGAAACATGTATCACGTCTTCAGCAAATGGCTGGTATCTTCCTGATCTGAAATGTCTGACATCCAATTGGTAGTCCGTTTGAAAAAAAACCTGCGTTTTATTACATTACAGTAGTTTAGTTAACACTTTTGTCAATGGGGGATTAAACAAAATATAGTATTACTTCAGATCTATATAATTAACCCTGGAACAAATTTATGAACCCATGCTTTTCTTTTGTACATGAGATCAGAATTAATTTAAAGAAAGTACTATTTCTCCATTTAGGTTATACTTCAATTCACAATTTCTTTCTTTTTTTTTCTTGATTTACCCCGCTATATTCCTCAGGACGGTACATAGAGAACCACGGGGTCATCCACAATATCTGGTTCAACACCACTACACAAGAGAAGAAACAGTATTACATGAGTCAGTTTGTGGACTCCTACTGGGACAATGGTAGTCTGCCCATCTGGATTACAGCACAGAGACAGGTAGGGGACTGACACACGCGAACACTCCATACCTTTTGACTGTGAGCTATTATCTATATGACTGTGTTGCACATTCACTCACACACATATATGCGCACAAACACACACACAAACGCACACACACAGTGAGATAGAGAAACAGAGAATAGGGCACTATGTTTTTTCCTACTAATGCTTACCTGTGAGGGCACAACGTTTTATCCTATTAATATATATCTTTTAAAAATTGGGTCATAAAATGTCTACTTGCTGCATCAGGGTCTGAAGGCCGGATCCCTCCACTTCCCCGGCACAGCAGCCACCTACATGGGTCAGGAAGTGGAACTCAAACAGGTGGAGCCCCGTTTCTATGACCACTCCAATGAGACGGAGTGGAGGATCAACATCGACAAGGTGATTGGCCAGTGGTTCGGCCAACGGGACCTGGACTTTGTCTCCCTGTATTTCGGCGAACCCGACTCCACCGGGCACACCTACGGACCAGATTCCCCCGAACGGCGGGAGATGGTGAGGCAGGTGGACCGGACGGTGGGCTACATTCGGGATCAGATCCGGAATCACGGGCTCGCCGACCGGCTCAACGTCATCATAACGGCAGACCACGGGATGAGCACGGTGTTCCGGCCCGAGCCGGAGGACAAGATCACCCTCTCCGAGATCCCTGGGTTCGACTTCAGGGACATCAAGTTCCAACTGCTGGACTACGGCCCCAGTGGAATGCTACTGCCCAAAGAAGGGATGCTGGAGAAAGTCTACCAGGCCCTTGTAGGTGAGCGTTAAGAAGAAAGATAAATATTAATAGGATAAAACATACTGCCCTCACAGGTCGGCATTAGAAGGATAAAAAGATAAGTATTAGTAGGAAATAACATAGTGCCCTTACATGTAAACATTAGTAGGAAATAACGTAGTGCCCTTACATGTAAACATTAGTAGGAAATAACTTAGTGCCCTTACATGTAAACATTAGTAGGATCAAACATAGTGCCCTTACATGTAAGCATTAGTAGGATCAAACATTTTGCCCTTACATGTAAACATTAGTAGGAAAAAACATAGTGCCCTTACATGTAAACATTAGTAGGAAAAAACATAGTGCCCTTACATGTAAACCGGATTCTAAACAGAGTTAATTAGAGTTAAGATTGATAGCGAGTTGGAATTGCGAATTAGAGGAGGAACTGGAGCTCAAACGGGATAAAACATATAGTGTCCTTACAAGTAAGCATTAGTAGGATCAAACATAGTGCTCTTACATGTAAGCATTAGTAGGATCAAACATAGTGCTCTTACAGGTGGGGATGTTAGGATAATAGATTCTTATGGCCGTAAAACTGTTTTTTTGCTTAGTTTCTGGGAATTTAAAAAAATATATTACAATGGTTGTCACTGGGATTATTCACTTCAAAACGAGTAAATGGCAAGACGTGTGGGCATTCAGCCATCTTGTCTTAGTCTTTTTACAGATACAGAACCATTTCTATTTTGAAAGATAGGTTCCATAAGTGGTAGACATAAACCGTGTAGCCAACTTATCTAGTCACTTTGTTTTCACATCAGGCCACGGCTTATTAGCTCTCACCCCAGAGACAAGCATGTTTGTCTTTCTGTCCAGATTTCTGTACTTAGTGATGTGGGATTTGGTGTTTGAACATTCCCAGGGGCTCACCCTCACCTGCATGTGTACAAGAAAGATGACATGCCTGGTAGACTGCGTTACAGCAATCACCCTCGCATCCTGCCCATTCTCCTCTTCGCTGATCCCGGATACATCATCAATGGGGTGGGCTACTGTGTGTGTGTGTGTGTGTGTGTGTGTGTGTGTGTGTGAGTGTGTGTGTGTTGTCACAAATTAATGGTGTGGGTGTGTGGGTGTGTATGTGTATGTGTGTGTTGACACGGATCAACGGGCTGGGCTACTGTGTGTGTGTGTGTGTGTGTGTGTGTGTGTGTGTGTGCGTGTGTGAGTGCTTTGACATGAATGACAGAATGAGACCCCTTTTTCTCACCCACAAAAATGACTGCACACAGCAAAGATCCAAAACGATTACCGGGCCGCACTCTACCTGTAGTAACAATAACACAAAGTTAATCTTTAACATCATCCTCCTGGTTAATACCTGGTGTATGCTTTTGAGAGTGCATGGGATTTTTACAACCAAATTGAATATAAAACACTGCGTTCAAATTGCAACTTTCCCCCCCAAAAATAACACCTCTGAGTCTCAGATCTCTCCCATGATTTTCCTCACCGTGGTATTTTTCCATACAGCTGTTCCCGGTGCAGAATAACAAGGGGGAGCATGGCTACGACAACAAAGAAATGGACATGAAGCCTTTCTTCAGGGCCGTTGGGCCAGACTTCCAGGAGAACCTGCTGGTGGGACCCTTTGAGACCGTCCACGTCTACCCACTGATGTGCCACCTGCTGGGGCTGACCCCGGAGGTCAACGACGGCCATCTGGATAACACCAAACACATGCTGGTGCCAAGGAAAGAGACAGGCGACGTCCAGAGTAAGATAAATGTGACAGGGTCTATGACTGTTGCCGAGGTACCTGGCTGATTTATTAGCCGGATATTTGTGCAGGTGAACCTGGTGAAAGGTGTTCAAGCATTTTCAAAGAAAGTTTAGTGTGAAAAAATACAATTCTTTAAACTAATAACACTAACGATGGTGCTAAAAAATAAAAGATGGTCAGATCTAAAAGTCTGTTCTAAGGGTGAACAATTAAGTGACCTTGAAAGAGAAGAATGGCCCACGTGAAAATGTGACCAAAAGTTATTTAGTCTTGTTGTTTGATTATTTTCAGTCAATTCGCGTAAGATAAACCAGGAAAGTACGAGTTATCCATGACAGGAAACTCGTGTGTATTATTTAGCCTTGATACAGGCACTTTATACGGACAACAATAATCTGATCATACATATATTTCAATATAAGATACACACGCACTCAAGATTATACGTTGTCTATGATAAGAAAACTACATCTAGCCTAAACTGATAACAAAGCAGCAAAAAGATTAAAGAGCTCACATGGGTCATTAGATAACGCACCCAATGTGTCCAGGCAACACTGATAAGGAGGACGCCATGTGCGTAGATGACAAGATAGCCACGCTGTACAACAATCAAAAGAAAGATTTGTTTTCACAGTGTCATGGAGAGGGCAAGTGGAGGATAGTGGTGGCCTGGTGGATAGAACTGCTGCTACCTGGTGACCAAAAGGTCATGAGTTTATGCCCACCTGGGAACACCATCACTAGTGTGCTCTTGAGCAAGGCACTTAACCCTAAAAATTGCTCCAGGGGGACTGCCCCTGTAATCTAATTGCAAGTCGCTTTGGATAAAGGCGTCTGCTTAATGACTGTAATGTAACAGTGTACAAGTTCACAACCATTCCCATTTAACCGGGGTTTGGCTTGGGATGAAAAGGCAAAAACAAAATAAAAAACCCAGCATGCTTGTTGATTACCTGTCTCACACATTAACTAGTACCTCAGCTCCACAAACAGCAGACCTGCAAAGTGTGTAATGGAATATGCTCCATAATAGAATGTGGTCACGCTCAAAACAAGAGGGGAATAAATAAAAGAGAAGGGGGGCAGACAGAGAGTTGTTCTTTAAGGGCGCTCTCTGCTTTATTAGCCTCGAGCAATAAAGATACATCAAGCTGACGCATGAGAGGGAGTCACGACAGAATACATGGGGGAGTCGTTACGAGCCATCAAAACAAACAAATCAGGGCGTCCGAGGCCGACAGCGTAGTAAAAATATCATCCAGCCATAAAAAAAAAATATATATAAAAAGCTCGGAAATATGCGCTTAGGAATGGGGACATAACTTGAAATGTGCAAGTCAGCGTGCAGGGACGTTTTGATTTCACATCATGGAACTGGTCAAATGTGTGAAACCTTATTGTATTATACCACGATCAAGGGGAACATTTTTAAAGATTTGCAGTTCTTAATATTGAGCCATCATGTCACAAATTCACGTTCAGCCGTAAAGTGATTCCCAGTCCAATGTGCTTGGCCTCTCATCCACTGAACTGAGACAAAAGCAATGTACTGGAATGGACTCATTGTTTTCCACGGATTGATAAAGCTTGATTTTATAGAATAATAAATATTAACCAAACATCATACAGTTTCACAGCAGGCTACAGATGACTAGTCGTTTTTGCGATTTGGTCCACTTCATATTCTCTCTATCGTTAGTGTTACCTTTAGATTGGTTTAACTTTGAGATTCAGATCACTGATAAACCGTGCAGATCAGCTAACAGGTACATATTTATTTTATAACACACTTTTAAATCTTGATTGTGTTTTAAATGCCTAGATAAGAGAGGCACAACCCAACCCAGCGATCATTATCACAAGAAATCATCAGATTATAGTATTATCTTTCTTTTAAAATGGAATTTGATTTGACCTCAGATAAATCCAAAGTGCAAAGTCTGTCCCCTTGTACCAATGCACAAAATTGACCCTTTATATTACTATTATTATTATTTGTTAAACCTTTACTTAAACGGGAAAAGATCCCATTGAGATTAATAATCTCTTTTTCAAGGGAGACCTTGCCCAGACAGGCAACAGCATACACAAAAGAAGCAACACATAGTTACAGACAGATGACACAAAATGTGTCCACATTAAGAGGTAGAAATTAAGCAAATGGAACGCACAAGACCCTGAAAAAAAAAGAAAAAAAAAAGATTTTGCTGCTACTCTGTCTGTCCTTTGAAATGACTATACCTGTCTGTCACACCATCCTGTGTATCTGTTTACCCCATAGTTTGGCTTGAATGAAGCTTTCTTTAGGGAAACAGCAGGCCAAGTGTTGTGCACTGCTGTTGAATAAGCTGTCACGCTGAGCAACATGCCAATCACACCGTTCCAAGTCAGGGAGGAGGTCTATTGTATCGGCGCTATTGTTGCTTGATGTACTAAAGAGATGAAAATTGCTTTCACCTCCCACCCCCAACTGCCACTTTTGAGCGTCCAGATCTGTGTCAATAGGGGGATTAGTAATGTCACACCCCCTGCCTCCTAATCTCAATGCCCGTTTACGTTGAGGTATAGGGAGCAAAATAAAGAACATTTGAAGTAGATCCAACTGTGCCAAACTAAAGCGCTTTTTTAAATTCAGTAAACTTTTGTAAAACGTATTTAGTTTATGAACAGGTCTATATGCCATTATGTCTGTTCTCTTCCTCCATACTGCCATTGGTTTGTATCTGGTGTGTGTGTGTGTGTGTGTGTGTGTGTGTGTGTGTGTGTGTGTCTCTTCCTCCATTCTGCCATTGGTTTGTATCTGGTGTGTGTGTGTGTGTGTGTGTGTGTGTGTGTCTGTGTGTGTGTGTGTGTGTGTGTCTCTTCCTCCATACTGACATTGGTTTGTATTTCTATACTCTTTGTAAGCCTGTAAGTATGTTTCTCTTCGTTTTCGTGTCTTTGCCATCCACCTTGTTTTGTATGACTGTCTGTTGTTTCAGAGAGGAATGTCGGTTGGGATGTTTTAGTCGGCTTGTCGTCAGTGGCTGGATTTCTGGCCCTGGTGTTTGCTTTTACCATCGGTCGAGCCATGTGCAAAAGGACTGGGGCCAAAAAAAGGTAATATCCCTAAATGATCCCTGTGTGTGTGTGTGTGTGTGTGTGTGTGTGTGTGTGTGTGTGTATGTGTGTAGGTGTGTGTGTGTGTGCGTGCGTGCGCGTATGTGTGCGTGTATGTGTGCATGCATGTGTGTGTGTGTGTGTGTGTGTGTGTGTCTGTGCATGCAAGTGTATGTGTGTGTGTGTGTGTGTGTGTGTGTGTTTTGTGTTTGCATCAGTTTCTAATTAGAATTCCCAATTAGACGTATAGCTTACCTATGTCAGAGTAATTACCAGCAATCGGTCTCCTAATTCCTCCCCCTCTAATCCTCAGGTCAGAGGTCACCGAGACATCTGGAGATGAAGCAGAAGGGAAACAAACCTCGTTTTGAGAGATAAAAAAATACGGTGACAATTATTTTTGCATGGTATTTCAAGACATTTGACAGGATGGTGACAAAAAAAAAACCCGAGACCTTGAACAAAGGAAAAATTGCAAAACACTCTAAATGAGAAAATATTATATTATATGTTTGTTTTTTGATATATATAAAAAAAAAAATTACAAGTGATTTAAGGATGCCAAACCTACGTTCATGTCAGTCTGTGAATCCTTCGGTAATTTCAATATAAAAATATTAAAAGTGAAATGATGAATACAATCATGTTTGTCTCCTTTCTTTGGTTATTTTAGGATTAATCATGTCTGACTAATTGTAAAATACAATCAACATGAGTTTGGAAATTTTGCTGCATATTTAAAAAAGCATCGTTCATTAATATCACATAGTTAATAAAGTAATTGTACAGTACCAGTGCCTATTTTATAAAGCTGCATTTCAGAGATACTATATATTTGATATAATTTATGTTTTTAAAGTGAAAGTGGCGTTTAGAGAAAAATCTACGGTGTGCGAGAAAGGACAATTACTATACGTTCCGCCTTCTCTCCTCGTAAAAAACGAGAGGGGCTGTAGCAATGGAGGGGGTAACTGTCGGGCAGGTATTTGACGCGGAATGCATCCTCAATAAACGACCAAGAAAGGTATGAAATTGGGATTTAGACATAATTGAAATAAAACTATGATCTTGCAATCGTTTTATCTGAATCACGCTTGCCTTTTTTTTCCAGGGCAAGTTTGAGTATTTGGTGAAGTGGAGAGGGTGGTCGTCTAAGTGAGTAGCCTGTTCGCCGCTAGCCGTTTTTAGCAGATCAGCTACAGCGGTTCAAACAATGACAACAATGTGGCTGTTGGCGTAGCCTCATGACCGGCGTTTATTACCCCTACGATCTCTGAAGTAGCCCTCTTTTAGTTAGTGTTAATCGGCACACGGCTTGTAGATGCATGCAAAGCGAGACGATGTTGCTGTAGCAGCCATTTCTTGTTTGGTTTTTCTTTAGGCTGCACAGACTGGGCAGCTGATGCTATCGTGCCAATTCAGTGTCCAATAACATTTTGGCTTGCTAGGGTCTCCGTAGCATGCATGTATTGCTGTCTTGGAACTATGCAACGCCCACTATTTATTTTAACGTTATGCATTCGTTGGGGGTATTGTTGTATTTACACTACCTTGCCTAACAGCATAGTACGCTACAGATTGGCAATGCAGCCCAGTGTTTTAGGTTGGTGTTTTTAGGCCGTTGTACCTTGCATAGCTACAGAATGTTTAGACTTAAGTTTGTCTTGTATCTATTTCAGTAGAATGTGTTAGATTAGATACCTCTTACCCATACATACTACAACCAAAAAAAATTGAGTTTTTTCTTGTGTTTAAACAATCTAAGTTATACAATGTTACTGTTTAGAAAAAATATTTAATGTGTGAAGGAGGATTTGTGGTTTTGAGTCAGTCATTCAAATTTGTGCTAAAGACTATGTGTTGTAAATATCTACAGGCACAACAGTTGGGAGCCAGAGGAGAACATTCTGGATCCCAGGTTACTGGCTGCATTCCACAAGAGGTGTGTGTGTGTGTGTGTGTGTGTGTGTGTGTGTGTGTGTGTGTGTGTGTGTGTGTGTGTGTGTGTGTGTGTGTGTGTGTGGTGGAGGGGGGGGTTCTGATTTTCTGACAAATTAGAAATGTTGATCCTTTCAATAAAAAAATAGACAAAAGATTCAAATACTGTGATAAGCACAGCTGCATATTCACCTACTTGTCATCTCAGATTGTATCAATGGTTTTATGATTGGATTCTCACATCAAGTCATTCTTCCCCTCACCTGTACTTTTGTTAGAGACCAATTATTCCTTCTGGTGATCGATCACACCTGTTCAGGGGTATTAACTAGGGGGTCTGTCTTTGACTCACCTCTTGTGTGTGTGTGTGTGTGTGTGTGTGTGTGTGTGTGTGTGTGTGTCTCTCCAGAGAACAAGAGCGGGAGCTGCTGTTCCAAAAGAAAGGAAAGAGGCCGAGGGGACGTCCACGGAAAGTTCTGGTAAACACGCGATCCCGTCACTGACACTCGCTGTCCTTTTTTTCACAAAAATATAGATGAGGTGGGGAATGTCTGCTGAAAGAATAATCTGATTATGTATGTGGTCATCAGAAATCGTACGGTTTTATTTGAAAGTTTAGTTACAAAATACCTGAGGCATGGGAGAGTTTCTCATATGGAAAAAAAGAGATTTGGGAATTCAGTTTTCTCTATGAAGATGTTCCTCCATGAAAATACAAAAGTAAAGTTGAATATATATTTCAAATATCATAATTATATTTATATTCTACGTATCGATTTCCATTTAAAAGGTTTTCAATACGCAGCATATATGCATGTAGGACCACATTCACGTTTGTCATTGCTAAATGTGTCAGTAAGGCAGTGCCGCTCATCTCTCTGCCTTCCTCTGTGACCCCGTTGTCATAGGAACCCGAACCACGTGCCAAAGACAGCCACTCGTCCACCTCGTCCTCCTCTGGCCTCTCCTCGTCCGCCTCGTCCTCTTCCTCCGAAGAAGAGGACGACGACGACGAAGAGGAGGAGGAGCTCCGCAAGAAGGCCAAGCCCGGACCCCGCCTCCGCGACTCCCACCAGCCCGTCCCTCAGAAGAGGCCCCAGATCGTGGTGGCCAAACCGGAGCCTGTCCAGAAGAAACGTGGCCGGAAGCCTCTTCACCCGGAGCTCAGGGCTCTGAGACAGGCCAAGAGCAGACCGTCCCCTCCGCCTCTCCCCCTGCCGATACCGCCCCCACCTCCACGCCACCTGCCCCTCCGGCCGCACCGCGATCCCCCCAGGGACGAACCCAAACCGGGGGTGAAGAAACCTCTGCAGCCGGCCAGCTTCACCTACACGGGCCTGAGCAGGACTTCCAGGGAGGAGGCGACTGCGGCGGCGGGCCAGGGAGCGACCGGAGCCGGGGCCGGGACGCAGAGCTCCCCGTCAGGCTCCTTCTCCCAGACGGGGGTGCCCAAGGCTGGAGCTCTGAACGCAGCGTGGCCCAGTCACCGCTCTATGTCTGCCTCGTCGCCGTCCTCTTCCTCCACGTCCTCACTCAGCAGGTCAGCGTGATTAGAGAGTCTTACACTATATGCGCCAATAGATTGTATATATAACATGTATATCTATATAAATAAATCTGTATTATATATATATATATATGTATGTTTATTTATTCCCAACTCAGCAGGTTAAACAGAGTTTATGAAACCCTGACAATCAGAAATATCATTTAAATCTTGAAATACATAAAATATTCTTACAGTCTGTATGAACATAAGTTATTAATGTTGTTTTTCTTCGTCTGGACCATTAGACCCCACCTCCCGTCGTCCTCCCATGGCAAGGGCTCCTCGACCGACATCAAGCGCTCCCTCTCCGACGGCGGCACCTGCAGAGGGGAGGGGCTTAAAACGGCCTCCTCCCCCACTCTGAAACCTGCAGGAAGTGCCGGGTCGCTGGGTCACCACGGCAGCTCCAAACCCTCCAGCGGCTTCGGGGGAGCTTCGTCGGCGGGCGGCCCGTCTCAGCGCCCCTTGGTGGGGCCGAGGAGGCCGGAGGGGCCTGGGGGTCAGACTGGGACGGGCCGTCTCCAGACGCACGGCTCCCCTCCGCCCCCCGCGGGCCGCGACCGAGCCAGCCAAGCCCTCAACCTACGAGCGCTCAACCTGCAGAGCGTCAGCAAGCCGGTGCCCGGCAACGGTCTCCAGGGCAACGGGACGGGCGGCGGCGGCGGCGCGGCGTCGTCGAGGTCGAGTCTGAGGAGCGGAACCGGCCCTATGGGGAAGGGAGCCGGGGGAAGCGTTAAAGAGACACACACGTCCGGCGGCGGGCCGCGCTCCTCGGGGCCCCTGAGCGCCGTGGGAGGAGCGCGAGGGAGAGAGGAGAGGGGGAACGGGACGGAGAGAGACGGGAAGAGCTCCGGGGCCGTGGGAGGCACCGGGAGAGGGAACGGGAGGATGGAGAGAGGAGGAGGAGGAGGGGGTGGAGGAGGAGGAGGAGGAGGGGGGGGGGGAGGGAACAGCGGGAGGACGGAGGAGAGGAAAGCGGGGCTGAGCGTCAGGACACTCAACGAGCTGAGCACGGGGGATTCTGACGAGAGCAGTGAGAGCAGCGGCTCCGAGCGCCACTCCTCCTCCTCCGCCCCCCCGTATCCCGGCGACGGGCCGGGCTGCGGCGGCGCCTCCCCCCCGGCGGCGGTCTCCACGGAGACGGACTGGCGCCCCGCCCGCGGCCTGCAGGAGCACGTGCTGGTCACGGACGTCACGGCCAACTGCATCACCGTGACGGTGAAGGAGTCGCCTACCAGCGTGGGGTTCTTCAACTCAAGAAACCACTGACGTCCCCCCCCCCCCTGCCCGTCCCCGTCCACCCCAGACAGACAGCCCAGCAACAGCCGCTTTGAACCGGTTCAGTCCTCACACCGCCGGCACAAACAACGGCTGTGAACCACCGACCTCAAAACGTCTGCGTCACTATGTTACTCCCAAAAAAGGAGGATTTGATTGCAGCGAAAGAGCTGATTAAAAACCAACAAAAAAAAACCTAATGAATCTCAATTAGTGATGTCCAATTAGAATTGGAATCCCCACTCCATTTCCAGCCAAGGTGTGTGTGATTCGGTATTGACTGTGGTGTTGATCAGCAGGGCTAGGCAGGGCCCTCATAAGACACTGATAACAGTCTGCTGATTGGACGACTTCAATGTCCGTCTGTCTCTCTCCATACCCCCGACGAGTGGCTGCCGACTGTTTTTCCACAGTTTGGACTCCCCATGTGTTGTGTTTGGTGAGGCGCCGGACCCCTCCGTTGACACGAAGACCTTTGCGGGGGGGGGGGGGGGGGGGGGGGGGGGGGGAGTGTCCAGAACGAGATCCTGCGGTCGCCTTGGTTACCAATCTGTCGTTCTCTTTCACAGTGCCTCAGTGTCACAAAGGGCGGGACGAAGGACTCTGTAGGGCAGAGGATTGGCCGAGACATAAATCCTCCAGGCTGGTTTGTCAGAGTATTTTTTAATGACACCGGGGTGAGTTTAAAAAAATAAAAAAGACATCTTGGATGCTATTGGGATTTTAGTTTGGCAGCATGTCAAGCTGTGGCATCGTTTGACACATCCGTCAAATCGTTTTCAGTGATTTGATGGGAGACACACACACACACACGCACCCTGTTTTTATTATATGTCAGTTCTCCTTGGACCAAAGGTGTCATGAATGTGAATAATAAATGTATGGATCTTTTTTTTCTGGGGGGGCGGGGGGATTTTTTAACAGTATTTTATTTTTTTTGCACTACAGTATAGCTATAAGAAGTACACCTATTTTTTTTTTCTCTGTCCATCTCAGACAAGACATGTCATAATTTCGAGTTCTCAGTATTATACTATTTTAATACAATCTTTGTCACTTGCTGTTAAAAAGTAATGTCTCTTTTTGGAGGTGAACTATGTTTTTTATTTATACATGTGTATATATGGTCTTCTCTTGTTGATATGTAACTGTATTCGGTGCTTATATGTCTGTAAAGCTTAAAAAAGTAGCCTGTGTGCCTCTCTGCCATTTTGAAGGTATTGAAATAAACCATAAGTACTTATGAAAGTGGGTGCTCAACAGTCTGACCTTTTATGTCCCATCTTCTTCTTCGTTGTGAACACTGGCAGTTCTCCAACACCACCAGCAGAGGTCACTGTAGCACATTAATTCCAAGCATCAGCACACATTCTGGGTGCTTTCTTATTCTACAGGACAGTCACGCAACCATCATCAAAAAAAGTGTAGCGATGGGACACACTCCTTTAATTATACAGTAAAATGTTAAAACTACTGCGATTCAGAACCTCAGTTAAAGAGGGGTGTATACAGAAATATGTGCTTTGACAGAAGTTTTAAAAAAAGGGTTTCATTCTTTTAGAGCAGCTGGGGACCAATCCCGCACACTTACATAGCTCAACCAGTGTTTCCTATCGCAAAATAGATTTGTTGTGTCAGTAGCTTGTTGTTATGACACCATTCTGAAAACTGAAGCCAAAATAGCGAATGTGTTATTGTTTTAGTTTGTTTTTTAGAGACAGGAAAAGCACGACGTCCTATCATGAGATATACCACTGGCTTATGTGTGAAATCGGCTATTTCAGTATCCGGGCGCCTTTATCCACTTCAACCCTGGCCTTAGGGGTTCATATTAGGCCTATAATGTGATAGTAAACCATACGGCACAATGGCCCATTAGTCCTGGACATAAATCAAGTGGAACATCTGAAAATGTACTTAGAAATTGTAAAATCAAGTGTTTTATTGTTTATGTGCCTTGATATTTTATTGTGTCATGCTGGGGACCTGTTAAAGTAAATGAGGTATCAAGGGATTTGCATCCATCCATTCATCCATCCATCCATCCATCCATCCATATTCTGCTTTGTAATTAAGGTCGTTTGGATGTCGCTGAACAATTACAACACCTTTCTGATTCCTTCCTGGTATTGTTTTCTATTTACTTCGAAACGTCGCCACACACAGCCAGCCAGAACTAATTATAAACTAAACGTCAAACCAAAAAATATTATTCATAACTGGATCAAAGGCTAAACAATAACTGTGGCCATTAGGCTCAGACTACACGTGTGATTCAGTCCATCTTCACGCAATCAAGACTTTTTTTCTTGGACCGAACAATATTGCTTTGATAGGAAGGAGTAGGAATGAGACGCTATTATAAGAATGGCTGAGAGCCCATTACGGCTCTCATGTATGACACAATGGAGACCCTCTTATCAACACACACACACATACATTTACATTAGGCAAAGTACACGCACACATATATATATACTGTATAACTGGCTAAAAGGCTAAACACAAAGACCATCCAGCATAGCTCGCTCTCTCTCTCTCTGCCCCCCCCTCTCACACTCCCCCTTCCCCCCTCTGCCCCCTCTCTCTCCCCTTCCCCTCCCTCCCCCCCTCCCTCCCCTCTCTCTCTGTGTGTTGTGGTCACGGAGAGCGAGGGATGCTGGCTGAGGGTCTGAGTGACGGAGGCTATCATTCCACAAAGCTCCTAGATTCCGTGATTTATTGCGGAGGGGCCTATCCAGCGAGGTGGAATTT
>JAPMUY010008497.1:625000-627500 GCA_026901105.3 Galaxias olidus | reverse complement strand
GTCGGCTGGGATAGGCTCCAGCCCCCCCGCGACCCTGCATAGGATAAGCGATATAGCGAATGGATGGATGGACAATAATATATGTGTGTCCATAACTCCAACTTAAAGATCAGACGGTTCCACAGCTATGTTTCTGATTTTGTGATGTGTTCTCCGCTCTGTATTGCCTGTAGCACATTATGTCGTGATTGCTCTGTCTATCAAGTACCCTCTCTGGGGAAAAAAAAGGCCTCATCAGCGCTGAGGGAAACCAATACTTGCCGATTGTCTCAATGATTACAATCTATTGTGCCTGCGCAGCATGTGATCAATCAGGAGATCTTATCCGACAGCATCGGTCACTGGACGTACGCAAAGGCGGGAATTCGGCCATAGGGCCTGTGTAAAGGCAATGACTCTTTAGCGCTGTGTGGAACAAGACGGGGATCGGCTTCATAACAGCCGTTGGTCTCAGTGTACAATCGGAATGAGTAGTAGATGGACTTGGTCTCAGCGTTCAAATCAAATCCAATCCTGTTTATTCATAGAGCACGTTTAGAACAGGTAGAGCTGACCGAACTGATGTACAGTTTAAATACAGTATGTCAAACATAACGAAACAAAAAACTCAAATCAGTTGGGACACACATACCATATAAGCGCATAGAGAACCTCTAAGATTCAAAGGCTAACTTGATTTTCCCTGGTGACTCTCTGGATTCAAAGGCTAACTTGATTTTCCCTGGTGACTCTCTGGATTCAAAGGCTAACTTGATTTTCCCTGGTGACTCTCTGGATTCAAAGGCTAACTTGATTTTCCCTGGTGACTCTCTGGATTCAAAGGCTAACTTGATTTTCCCTGGTGACTCTCTGGATTCAAAGGCTAACTTGATTTTCCCTGGTGACTCTGGATTCAAAGGCTAACTTGATTTTCCCTGGTGACTCTCTGGATTCAAAGGCTAACTTGATTTTCCCTGGTGACTCTAAGATTCAAAGGCTAACTTGATTTTCCCTGGTGACTCTCTGGATTCAAAGGCTAACTTGATTTTCCCTGGTGACTCTCTGGATTCAAAGGCTAACTTGATTTTCCCTGGTGACTCTCTGGATTCAAAGGCTAACTTGATTTTCCCTGGTGACTCTCTGGATTCAAAGGCTAACTTGATTTTCCCTGGTGACTCTGGATTCAAAGGCTAACTTGATTTTCCCTGGTGACTCTCTGGATTCAAATTCTTAAGTGTATAGGGAATGTACTAGTCAGGATAAAAATAGTAAGCGTTTCCAACTATCTTCAAAGCTTTAGGGAAGCCTTTCAGCTCTATAGTTTCCCATGGTAATTGGAGGGGCTGTTCTCTCCATCAGATTAATTAAAAGGGCCTTTAATTCATTAGAAGAAGTGGCGCGTTTTCATTAGATAAATTAAAAGGCTTGGTATTCATCAAGCAAGCCTCTTCAGAATATACTGTAAATGAGCAGATCCCAGTCAAGTGAGTCTGTGGTTCAGTCCAGTCCGGTCCAGTCAGTCTGCAGTCCAGTCCAGGCCAGTCCAGTCAGTCGATAGTTCAGTCCAGTCCGGTCCAGTCAGTCTGTAGTCCAGTCCAGTCCAGTCCAGTCAGTCGATAGTCCAGTCCAGTCCAGTCAGTCTGTAGTCCAGTCTACTTCATTCCAGTCAAGTCAGGCTATAGTTCAGTCCAGTCCGGTCCAGTCAGTCTGCAGTCCAGTCCAGTGCGGTCCAGTCCAGTCAGTCGATAGTCCAGTCCAGTCCAGTCCAGTCCAGTCAGTCTGTAGTCCAGTCTAGTTCATTCCAGTCAAGTCAGGCTATAGTTCAGTCCAGTCCAGTCCAGTCAGTCTGTAGTCCAGTCTAGTCCAGTCAGTCTGTAGTCCAGTCTAGTCCAGCCCAGTCCAGTGAGTCTGTAGTTCTGTCCAGTCCAGTCCAGTCAGTCCAGAGTCCAGTCAGTCTATAGTCTAGTCCAGTCCAGTCAGTCTATAGTCCAGTCCAGTCCAGTCAGTCTGTAGCCCAGTCCAGTTCAGTCAGATCCATTTGAATCCATTTGAATCCAGTGTCATGGCATCAACATGCATTGAGATTGAGAAACAATATTTATAATCCTTTCATACATTATTCTATTCTAGCCAACCCAGACTTATCCAAGCCAGATCAGCCAATGGCTCGGTCAATAAAACTGTTGAGTTTAATAAAAAATAACGTCTTTGAGCAGCCAATCAATCCTGACTGAGATTTGTGACCGGGAGACAGCTTTCCCATCAAATGAATTCCCCATGTGTGCCAATTCCAAGGAAATCAAATAAAAATTGAGGAGTGAACGGAGGGGGGGAAGTTACAAAGTTTTTGCAAATACACAAACGCACGCAAACACTGCATGCTCTACGCACACGCACACGCACACGCACACGCACACGCACACGCACACACACACACACACACGCACAAACACTTCTATAACTGCGCCGAAATGGACCTGCAGTCTTGTGCCCTCCGGCTCGCTGGAGCTTCCTAAGTGAC